>JAOWBB010000011.1:272700-466068 GCA_028565995.1 Ricinus marginatus | reverse complement strand
GGCCCCCCCCCCCCCCCGGAAGAACGGGCATCTTGGTTGCTTTTACCGAAACGGATTCGTGGCCGCTTTCAGTCGCCCCGGGGGCCGAGATCCTCCTTCGTCGGCTGCTGCCACCGGCAACTTGCGTTCTCTCTCTCTGCTTAATTATCAGCAACGTAAATTATCAGTGTTCCATTACGCCCGGACTAACGGCGACCGCTCAAGGGCGACAAAACCGATCGAACGCAAATGCCTTCGACTTCGGTTGAAACGCTTGCGCCGGAAACACGCAAGTGCCATAACGGTGCCCCGACTTGGAACGTAAATCGCACATTTAACCTGCATCGTTCGTCCGAGCTTCCGCAACTTGATGTTTACCATCGCGAAGCGAAAATATTCGATTTCGTCAGGTAATTTGCCTCGACCGCCGTCATGCTTTTAAAAGCTTAAATGCCGAAGTTTTCCGAGCACGCCGAAAAGGAAGGCGACTGCGGGAGCTGAGGTTCGAGTCCTTCCTCGGCAAAACCAAAGCCCTCCGGAAGGTTCGGTCCCCCACCAAGCGTTTGGAGAGGAAAGAGGCACTTCCGCTCCGGCTTCTTTTCCCGGCGCACCCCTCGATCCAGGTTTCGCATTTGCGTTTCGTTGCATTTCAGGCATCCGATTGCAACCGAAAGGACCGCCCGATCATCCGACGAAGCTCAAGGCAGTTCGAATGGGGCACAACTTCGTCACCCTCGCGTGGGCGCCGGGATTCGACGGAGGAATTCACAATACAAAGTACTTCGTGGCTTATCGGAGAGTGGGAGAGGACGACGGAAGCAACTGCATGGGTCCCTCGGCTGTCGTCCACCAGAGCTCGAAAGGCAGAGGAGACGGGTGGCAGGAGTTCGACTGCCAGACCTACAACCCGTGCAACATCACGGCACTGGAGCAGCACCACAGCTACAGATTCAAGGTACCGTCGGTTCCGTTTCCCTCGCGGATAAGCGAGTTCCGTCGACGCCCTCGCTCAAACGGGGTCTCCTTTTCAGGTGAAAGCATACAATACTAAGGGAAATTCGAATTACTCCGAGGAAGAAACGGCTTCGACCAAAGTGGATCGCATACCTGCACCTCAGAGAGTCACCTTCGATCCGGAGAGTCACGCCCTGTCCATAAACGTCGGTGCCACGTGTCTCATGCTGCTGGGACAAGTGGAGGTAACTTACAGGGAGGACGATTCAGACTGGAGGTTCCTCGAAACGCTTCCCATCGCGTACTCCGGAGGAATCCCGACCAGATCGGAAGCCACGATCTTCTCCCTGATCGCGAGGGCGAAAACCCACGATTACAAAGCATCCGGAAGGAGCCTCGGCCCCACGGTGGACGAAAGCGACGACGGACTGCTCCTGGAGGCCAACACGCAGCACTCCTCCGGGCCGAGGATACGGGTTAAGTTATGCCTGAAAGCGAGCCCCGAGGTGTGCGGGGATTACACCGAAGCCGAAATAGGTTCGTCGTACATAAAGGAGGCGTCCGCCATCGGAAAATCCACCCTCATAGTCATCGTCGTCATATGCATCATTCTCGTCCTTTTCATGGCGCTGCTTATCATGTTCTGCAAGTGCAGAAAGAATCAGAACAAGAAGCAGCAGAGCAAGGACTACGAAATGGAGGCAAACGTGCGACCCAGCATAGTGCAGCAGCCGCCACCCCCGTACTACTCGGCCACGGGACTCGAAAACAAGGCCCTCGAGCATTCCATGGACCTGGCGCTGGACGATCCCTCGAAAAATGCCGTGTACGCGCAGCAGAACGGCTACGGCTATCACAACGGGCCGCAAATACAGCACAACGGAAGCGACTGGGTGAACATCGGCTACAACGAAAACAGCTACAGCAATTCAAACAACGGAGGCTCCGTCAACTCCCAGGACTCCCTGTGGCAGATGAAAATGGCCGCGGCCAACGGCGGAAACAACGACCAGCATCACATACACCTGGAGCGCCAGCCGAGCTACGGCTACGATCCCCTGACCCACGGCGGCTACGGCGCCGTCGACGACTACGCCACGTACCCGCATCTCGCGAGCAACACTCCGGACCACGACTACGGATCGAGAACGAGCAACAACCCGAGCAGGAACGAGTACGTCAGCGATCCCTACGGTCCGGTCCACAAGCAAAAGAAGCACCTGACGCCCCATCTGGAGTCCCCGTACAGGGACGTGAGCGGCCTCCCCGACCCGTACATCGAAAACATGGACATGGAGGAACCCAAACCGCAGCACATGTCCCTCTCCTTCGACGAGAGCCTCGAGAGCGGATACTCGACCCCGAATTCGCGAAATAGGCGAATAATCCGCGAGATAATCGTCTGAAATAAGGAGAACTCATCCGAAATCGAGACTTTTCCGGAAAAGCCGCTTTCGGAGTAGGTGCCGCGTCCAAGGATCGGACGCGGAAGCGCGTGGGCGGAGTGCGGAAGTGAAGTAAATCCTAGTCCCGGAGGAGTGGCCGAAAGACGCGGCGCCGGAGGTGCTCTTCGCGACCGAAACGCTGCCGACGCGAGGCCGGGATCGGAACCGGAGCCGGAGACGTTCTCCCGCGGGAGGCCCGACGGCGGAAGGCCGCGGGCACATCTCGGGCGGAAGTCGATGCCGCACGCGGCCGGAGCGGGGTCTCGCAATGGAGGAAGCGGAAACGCGAAAACACTCGCGTGGCGCGACGGAGGCCCCCGCCGGGCCCGCTCTGGCTTCCGGTTTCGATGCTGCAATGGCGGGATGCGTAATAAAAGTGTCTTAACCCGCGTTAAACTCAACATTTTTTTTTTTTTTATCGAATGTGCCATTTTTTGCTCTAACTCAAATGTACCGAATTTCTCGTTTAAGGAAAAAGAAGGCGTGGCACGGGACCATTTCTATTTTTTTTTTTTTTATGTTTTTAAACTTGAATTGTAAATAATCTGTGAATGTGTAAATACTTCATTTTGCATAATCTCACAACAGATGAGAAGCTCCACTCCAGTTTGTTCGAAAAAACGATATTTTGGGAAAATCCGATGCCGGCGGATTGACCGTCGAGCCTTTCGCGTTCCCCGGCTCGTTTTTTCGACCGTTTCGGCCGTTCCGACCGACTTCCGCTTTTTCATTTCGGACCGGAAAACTGCCGGCGCTCGTCCGGAGTTCCGGTCGGAGGCGGTTGCGGAACGTCCGAAAAAAAGCGCGTCAATTTTTAATTTCTGGCATCGTCGTTGGAAATGCGCGAGACCGAACCCAAGTTTCCTCGGAAAGCTCGTCCACCCTCGGCGACTGAAAGTTCGGCCAAAGTTTCGGCTTTTTCGTGCGCGCCCCATCCCCGCGCCGCGAACCTCGGTGCCGAAGCGGCTTCGGGGATTTTGGGGGAAATTTTCGCCAAAATGGAGAGCTTCCGCTTCGTCTTCGCGCGGGGGCTCGTGCAAAAAAATCTTTTCCCATTTATTCGGAATTTTCCGACTTCCCACCTTGGCGGGAATCGGTTTTGGCGAAGTTTCACTCTCCGAGAGTTTTCCGAGTTACCGGGAGCGTTCGGGCGCGCGCACAAACGAAAGGGCAAAATCGTCCCCGTCGTCCCACCTCCCCCGGAAAGAAAAGCGAAGCGTCGTCTGCCAATGCGAATTGATCTCATTTACCCGGAGTCACACGCCAAATGCATTGGCGAGCGAGGGAAAATCGGGGGCCGTTTTCCTCCCTGCGGCAACCGCCGCAACGAATCATATCAAATAGATTTAAAAAATACGTTTTCCTTAGAATACCGACAAATGACTTTAAAAAATCGTTGTTGTATGTTGTTCAAATATAAAGCATTTTTTTATGAATATTACGGAAATATTATTGAAAAAAAAAACATGAAATTAAGTAAATAAATATAATTAAAATTCAAAGTGTTACGGTGAATGTCGGAGTGAGTCTTTTAATTTTTTTGCAAGCAGATTAATTAATCTTTTCGCATTTCCCGACCGAATGGAGGAGAGAAAATTAATAAATAAAGTTTTGAATTTTTTTACGTTATGGACTTTTCGATGGATTCATGATTTTCCTTTTGAACGAGCGAAGCATCCCGAGACCCACCCCCGCGGAGCTCCCACAAATCAATTGCAGTCGGCAGGGACTTCGCCAAATGTTTCCAAAAAAATTAAAACTTTTTATTTTTATTTTTTTCTTTTTTTTAAATTTTAAAAATCTTTTGCAACATTTTTATATTTCCTATTTAAATTCTTTAATAACCACTGTTAAATTTTATTAAACTCTAAAACTTCGTTTCTTTTTCTCTTCTTTTTCATACGCCACATATCACTTACTAATAATACAAGATTTAATTTTTTTCCTTTCTCTCTCTCTCTCTCTCTCTCTCTCTCTCTCGCTCTCTCTCTTTCTCTCTTTTTTCCATTTTACACTCCTATTTTATTATATTAAAAAGCTTTGACCGATCTTAACTCCCACTTGGATTGCTAAAAAGACAATTTTCTGCCTTGGGTCGTTGAATCCGCGATTCGATTCGAAAAATCGCTTCTCGAACTCGATCGTCGTTCCCTTCCTTCCTCGCAAGCCAACGAAAAATACAAATCGTGCGCCGCGAGGCACGCGGAAAAACGGTCTTTTAAAGCGTCGGCTAACTCGCAAAACGGACTCGAAAAAGAAGAACAAAGCTGCCCGTCTGCGCCCCCTTCTCTCCACCGAATTAAAATTAGATGAGAAAAGCAAATGTCTCTCGATCTGACAAACGAAAGAGATCAAAATATCTACTTAATACGTATGAAATCCTAAATTTTGGAGAAATTTATTTTCTTCTAAATCTAGTCATCTCGACGGAAATTCGAAAAACTTAAAGATACAAAAAAAAATCTCTTTACCCCTTTCTCAACGTTAAAGCACTAAAGAGAGTATCGTTAACGGAACGTGTTGGAATCCTTGGCTTTCCATCATTTTCATCGAGAAACCCCGCCGCTTCGATATTAAAACGATTCTCGCCCCCAAGTTCGTCCCTCTGCGTGGCGAAACGCAAAACCTTTAAGAATAAAAGTGAAAAAACGCGTGAAAGGTCCAGGCGCCGTTCCCGAATCCCGTTCGACAAAAACTGCCGACGAGGCTTTTCGTCTGTCTTCACCTTCCTTCAAACAATTCAATCTAATTTTGAGGTCTAAAAGTAACCGAAGGAAAATCAAAAATTGCGAGGAAAACGAAAATAACGCCGTACCGGACGACAAAAGCACAAAATCTCGAAGTTCGTTCTAAATATGAAAGTGACATTTACAAGTTAGTTGCAGTTTTTTTTGCCCGTCCCCGTATGGCATGCGCTTTTCCCCTGTTATCTGAAATCGCTCTACGCTATAATTATGAACCAGGACACTTTTTTCTCTTTTTCAAAGACATTTCTTTATTGTATCATTTCCTTTTCTAAATTAATTCAAGTGGAATCCCTTCTCTCTGGTGGCGGCCAGAAGTCGTTCCCTCAGAAGATCCTCGGTGGGATAGTCCGGGAGTTTCAGGTAGTGCACGCAGGTGTTGACGGATGGGTAGGACCCCTCTCCGGCGTCCACCTTCCGCACGACGGTCAGACGCGGGTACAGATTGGCAAGACCGCCCGGAGGCAGAGACGAGCATCCGGTGGTGAACTGCAGGAATGCTTTTCTCTCATCCGCCGTCATCTTCACGAGTACGTTCACGAACCGCAGAAATCCGGGGCTGAAACGTAGAAAATCCGTTGAATATTTTCCGTTAATGGCGTCGCGTCACTTCACTTTGTTTAGGACGCGACTGACGATACCTGTCTCTTGTGTATCCTAATTTCGGTTCGGTGTAATTAAGAACGTCCTCTCTCGTCCAGTGAGGGTTTTGATCACCGCACAACATTATCCGAACCTCGTCCGGACTGAAGGCTCTCAGCTTCGAAATGGGGAAAACCTTGTTGAAACCGGCATGGAATGCCTCCAGCTGGCGAACGATGCCTTTCTCCAGACAGAAGGCGGTTGTCAGTTCGCTGTACTCTTCAACGTTGTCCAACGTCACCTACGGATATTAAAAAGACTGTGCGATTTTCGAAATGATCAACGACAAGAAGGCATGACGATAATAAACAGAGAGCGTCCGATTGTCGGTTTCACATAACAGTCGCTACTTATTTGTAGCATAACACAGAGTTACGATGGCATATCCCTAATAGACAGAACATGCGATCGCAGCTCAAAAGCGCCTCACCTCTATATCGCCTCCCCCCGGAGTCAACTCCGCAGCTGAAAAACCAAAAATTCGAGACGAAGGCAAGTAAGTGAAGGTGATCGCCAAATCCTCGATCCGCACCACCGGCCCCGCGGAAGTGACCAAAGCCAAGTTTCGTATTTGATGGGCCCTGGCGTCTAAACTCAGAGTGTTGTCTTGCGCGATTCGAGCCTTGCGGGAAACGAGACCCTGAATCTGCCTCAAGAAGCGTCCCCGAACTGGATCGACTTCTATCAGATCTTCGCTGGTCAGGATGCCGGAAAACCTGGAATTCGGTCACGAAGGAAGTTAACAAAAACTGTGAAACGAGCCACAAGCCGGATCGAGGAATTTTCCGTACCATGGTCTGGCATCTTCCTGATTCGCCTTCGGAGGATCCAGCTCCCATTCCTTCTCGCTTTCCTCGGATATATACGAAGAGACCATCAAGTCATCGTCGGCCGCTTTCTTCCCTCCGGTCAGAAGCCCTATTCTTTCGTTGACGTTGTTATGAATCTCTCCGTGACACATTAATTTCAAGAACGGAGTCGATAACGGGAGATCAACCAAACGATTGTCTTGAAGCACCTAGTGAGCGAAAAGTTTTAAACGGAGTCGTTTTTATCGATTGCAAGATATAGGAAAACTTTCTCACCTTTGCCAGGAATACCCCAAGGAACCAGAAATATGTACAAGCTTTATCACAGGCAGGAGAATCTTGGGGCAGAGGAGCCGGGAACAACCCAGATGAACGTCTGACGTAATAGCCCTGCAAAGGCGAGTTAAATTTCGGATTATTTTGCTTTTGCTCGCAGCATGCATTCAAAAACCTGAAAGCATATGGCGTACCGGAGGCTTCATTCCCTCCCCGAGATCGATTGAGATATCCGAATCCAAATTAGTTGTGTCTATTTCATCATCGCACAGCCACATTCCCAGATCTTTTCTCTGCAACTCGGCAGCAACCAAAGCGTAAAATTCCAATGTAGGTCCCAGACCGGTTCCTTCCTCACCTTGGAATCCAACCTAAAACAATGGCAGAATTGGTGCCCCTGGACACGCTTTTTTCTTACATTTCCCCACAAATTTACTTTATCGCATATGCACTCTGCAGCTAACTACCCGAAACAAAAATGATCGAATTTCAAATCGAAGTTTCGACTCAACAGCATTAGGCGTCTGCCTGGGATTGGGAAATTTTAATATCGACGCTTGATTACCTCCAAAATACTTTTTCTGTCAGCGTGTACTTTCATGACTTGCATCGCCCATTCCAATAATTGCTCTCCGCGGGGTACCTTCACTCTTTCATGCTTCAGTCTTCCCACTCTGAATTCATGGGGGTCGTCGCGCCTTGGGGATAAGCCTGGGGTCCTCTGTCTCTCAAGAGTGACATCCCTTTGCGTTTGGAGCCATACTATCGACCTATGAAAAATGAATTCATTAATTTAACGGTTCCATTAAATTCTTAAACGTGGACGCAAATATAAGGACTTTTAGAGCGAAACCAAAACCAATTTGATCGTCTATTGAAAACTTAAATCCTGATTTGCCAAACGCATCTGTGTGTTTCATCTGATTTCAAAACTCAACTAAGTCGCTCTTATACTGACCTCGAGGCTCCAAAAGCCGTGCAGCTGAAATATAACTGCCTCGTCTCGAATGGAAAGAGAAATGGGCAGGAATGACTCAGTTCTTCGCACCAGTTCGGCAATGCTCCAGATGACAAAACCAGTGGATCTTGAATCTGCTGGAGAAGCTTATTCGTTATTTTTTTGCTGGTGAATTCATCAGGATGCAAAATTTCATCGGGTTCTAAAAGAGAAATAAATTTTTTCAAAATTTTGTAAACGTCATAAATTAATTCGTATTCAAACGGCTTAAATTAATCAATTTACCGTCCAGAGCATTGCAGAAGACGTCCTCGTGGTATGTCATGATGACGTAAAGATGACGCAGCAAATGCAGCACGTCTTCGACGGTGCAGCTCATACCGGGGGACAATGGCGTCTGGGGGGACGACATGTTCGTAAGGGTGCCCGATGTCTCGTGATGCCGGGAATAAAGCGTCACTACGGGAGTGCTTTCGCTGCCAATTTCACTGTCTTCTTCCTTTACCTCTCGATATATTATGCTGCGATAATTGACCTTAGTTAGAAGAACGCTTTTTTGTTTCTAATTTGAACCTAACTCGTAAGTACAACTCACGTGTAGGTAGGTTCCCAAATTCTGCGTAATTTCTCCTGTCGACTCCCCAAATCGGCCATCTGAATCAACTCCTGAACCGCCATAAATATCGTCCATTTCGGATCGGTCAGTTCTATTTCCACGTCCTGAACCTGCAGGATGAATGAAAACTGTTATGGGAAATCTTTCGCGGTGTTAAAATTTCTTCCAGAGGTCTTGCTTACCCCCGGCAGGTTTGGTCCCCTCAAAATTAGCTGCAATTTCGGCTGTGGTGTCAAGCTAACTTCAGAAGACGTCGAAGCATCACTTGTGGGTCCCGGCGGCGGAATTTCCAAATCGGTCGTTTGATTCACATTGGGTCTCCCCGGTCTTGGATCAAAGGCAGGTATGAGAGCGGAAAACTGGCGTTTCAGGATATATTCATCGTCCCAGCTGCGACGCTTGCCACCCGTGTTTCTCGTTTCGAAACCTTCTTCCTCCTGTTTCGCAAATAGAGCGTTAACTTCTTGATCGAACAACGATCTAGACGATTTGAAAATCAACTCGTATGCGGCCTGTTGGCATCGCGCAAACGCTGTGATGCAAATTTTACCGAATTTGCATTCGAGCCACAACTTTCGCGGCAGAAAATCGAAGTGTCTTTCACAACAACCTAATTCATTTGAAAAGAATTTCAAATTCGAATAGCGAGCATGCAGTGCCCTTCGCAGCGGGTGCAGTATTAAGGCTGACTGACAAGTTGAAAATTAAAGAAAATGGTCATTAGTCAGCCATTCATCGTGGTTTCGTTTAATCTGTCCTCTGGGATAGAGGATTTGAAAGAAATCATAACGTTTAACATTAATTCTGGCATCATGGACTTCCGTGTGAATCAGAAACATAAACAAAAATATAAAATTTTCCTCCACTAATAAAACAAATTAAAATTTGTATACCATAAAGGCTAGTAAGTTTCTGCTAACCGTGACCTCCTCGTAATCGTCATCCTCGTTCTCGTCGTCGTTGTCGTCGTTGTCATCGTTGTCATCGGGCATGTCGTCGTCATCCAATTCCGCCAGCAGCGTCGGTGCCCGGCAACTATCCAGGAAATCCTGCAAAAACACTTTCATTAGTTATACGAGGTATACATCCCGATTTTGTTTCCCAAAACTCCATCAAATCCCCCTTCGACCGTTGTTAATATTGATGCAATCGGCATATAAAACTACCAAAAAGGAAAAAATCTACCAAGAATATTTCATTAGGATTGGATTTAAAGGGGAAAATCGGAAGCATTTAATGATGAACAAGAAAAATTCGGACTGAGGTCTTTTCATCGAGCATACATGCAAGTATGCATTCCATTTAAGCTTTTGCTAAAAAGTTGTAGTAAAGTATAATTAAAGACCTCAATGAAGAGTTACACGGCAGAGTGCTTTTTACATTAAAAAACACATTTTTTTCATAATTTTCTCATTTTACTTGCATGCTTCAAGATCTTTAGTTGTAAAAACTAATTTTTTTAGATTAGATCATTAAAATTAAAAAAAATTTCGTCCAATTTAATTTTCCTAAGTTCTGCCACACAAGTTTTACGCACTCTCACATGCTTATAATTTTAAATCCATTTATGCATTTGCAAACTAATATTTCTTATGAAATGTATCTAAGAGTGAAAATGTTCAGCGATGTATCAGCACTTCTTCAAAATGCAACTTAAGGTGGGAACGATTGCATTATCGTACGACTAAAAAACGCCAAAGATTAATCTCCGTTCAGAAAAATCACAAAAAATGTGCGAGAAAAACCAGTTCCGATCCAAAGAAAATTTTCCTTCTCGATCGTGAGGAGTACACTGAGGTTTACCTCAAAGCTAACCTGCTCGCTCTCGCTGGAGGTGGATGTAAGGCTCATGGTAAGAGCTTGGCTCAAGCATGGTCCTGTTCCAGCGGTAGTCGACACGCATGTCCCAGTTCCCGTGGGACCTGACGAGGTTAAGCTCGGGTAGCTCTGCGCCGTGCTCAGCAAGCCTCCTAGAAGGTAAAAGATGTTTCATTTCTCGACGAGCCCAGATCATGCGAAAAGTCATAATTAATTATTTTAATGAATTTAACCTGGAAAATTCGATGACAGTGCCAAGCGAACGAGGCTAGAAACGGATGAATGAACTCGTGGAATCAAAGAGTTTCCGTGATTGGTTGAAGTTGTGTTATTCGCGTTTGAGTTTGATGAGATCACAGTCTGATTATCGTTTCCTACGTTTGCATTACCGGTAACCGAACCTGTTCAGTTAAGAAATTTTAACATTTCTGAAGAACCCAGTTCTGACTGAGAAAAACTTGGTGTGCAAAATAAGTAACATTTTTCAGTCCGAATTATGAAAGTTTTTGATTGAATACGAGTATGACGAACGAGATTCCCCGTAATTATTATTCGCTTCAGAAGAAAAAAAAGCACAGATTCTCCCTACTATAACTTTTTACATAACTTTCATCGGCAGCAACTTCTAAATTCCAAGAGTTTAATGGCATTTTATGCCTATATGAACGCACTTCATGAGTAAAATGATGAAAAGAAAGATGAGTGCAAAGGAGAGTTGAAAAAAATAGGAATATTATGTTACTTTCATGCAAAAAATCAGTGTTATTTTAAATAATTCACTGCCAAATGTTAGTATATTATGCATAAAGCGAACATTACGAAAAATAAAATATAAATACAGAAAAAATGAGTTTGAAATTTGGTGAGAGAAATAAATAATAAAATTGTTTAATGTTTCTTTTAAAGCCTCAAAAAAAACTTAAAACGGCTCTCGGAATTTTACTTTAACTTGGGTTGGAAAGGACAATACTAGTACAAAAGGATAAAGATTAATTAGAAATAAACAATTTGAGCTATTTTTTGTGCAACAAATAAATTTAAGAGCATAATATAAATTGAGAAAACATTCTAAAAAGGTTTGAAAGATGTTCAAAAAATTATAAATTACCCAAAGTTCTTCTCCTAGCCATTGCAGCAAAAGTTTCCAAAAGTCCAGCGGTTCCGGTGCTCTCAATTGTGTTATTTCCGGCTGATAAGTTTGGAACGGAAACGCTCATGGAATTGGACACCACACCACCATTGTTTCCATCTCTTCTTTCCTTTTCTTTGTTCTCTTTTTCTTTCTTTGCATTAGCCGTTTCTGTGGAATTCGCAGGCGGCTGTATAGATTGCTGCCGATTCCTACTTTTAACAGATTTTTCATCCGCGGCATTTTCGCTATTTTCTCCGCTGGTCACGCTAATTCGCACAGACGGCGTGATATTTGCTGCCAACAGACCTTTTTACACAGGATTTCCTTGAATTCATCTCAAAAATTTTTTCAATCAAAATAGAATAGTTTCAAAACTAGAAAGTGATTTTTACTTACCAGATAGGAAACTGTTTGTGTTGTTTCTCAGCAAATCTTGCCCCTCACGCATTTTGTCTAATACTTCAATTGTTTCTGCGGAGAGCAATGAATGCACATCAGAAGCAGGAGGGTTGGCCGATGACAACTGAAATATTTCCAAAGCAACAATCACGAAAATGAAGTAATAATTCACAAAAGTGATGCAATTATTTTTGCACGTTATTATAATTTTATTTTCGTGCATTGAAATGGCTCGTGCGATTCAAAAATATTTTTTTGAAAAATATAATAATCAAACGACTGTTTTCACAATATCAAAGGAGGAAAATAATTTCATATTAAATTTATATTAAGAAAATAGAAAATAAATTTAACAAGGAGCGTTGCAAAATTACCTTATTTGTGCGTGATGGACAAAAGAAAGTTTTATTCAAGACAGATGACGTTAAAGTATTGGATGAAGTAAGCAAATTGGTTTTGCCAACTGTTGCCTCTACATTAGCTTTATTCGTTATATTCAAACTAGTATTCGAATTGTTTGTATGATTTTCTTCACTGCAAGAGCTTTGTCTTCGTACTTGCTGGTTGCTTGAACCTCCTACTGGAAAAAAGTAGTTTTTCAATATGGATGATGTTCATTTTATCATATATAATTCAATAAAAATATTTACATGTATATATAAGTATTACCATAATATGTTGGCTTTGTATCCAACGTGAGCGACTCTACGATAGTTGCCAAATCACTGGAACCTCCGGACGATATCGTGGACAGGTCATGATGCGGATCTCTTAATGCATGCACTACGACAGATAATTCACTGTTAGGAGTTGATGTCGAACGACTTTCACCTGGATAGGCAAAACTTACGTAATATAAAGAGAAAAAAATGTACGTTTCACCTTCAGCAAGCAATTCAAAACAAACCTGTTACAGCAACTTTTGCTTCCGCTCTAGCTATTGACAACACACTATCTGCAATAGCCTCGGCAGCTTGTTTTGCTGCCAAGTTGTCAGCAGAGGCTGCTTGATCGGTGCTGGCTACGGATTGTTTAGAATGACTATCAGTTGCATCTGGTAAGCTCGGAGTAGAACTTGATTTTCTACTAGTTAAAGCGCTAGTTTTCATTTCTGCTTTAGTTCGAGCTATAAAATAACACCCAGTTTTTTGATATTCTTTTTAAATATTTATTACAATTACATTTAAATTAATAATGGAAATCTTTATCTCAGTTTTACAGAGAGATACGTAAATTATTAATCACAAATAAGTCACCTGTACTATCAGAATTGGTTTTCGAATTTGTCACTGTACTGCTATTGGAATCGGTTTCGGATATCATGGATAATCGTAGATCATATTTCCCTTCAGCACCCATTCTGTATGAATTTGAACCACCGTGATCCCAAGTAACATCAATCCAACCTTGACATTAATTGAAATTAATTAGTTAGCCTTCGGACTGAATAAATTCATAACTTTTTCAAGACATACAGAAAAATTCACTTTTCCTTCAAAATCAGTAAATAAGTGATTCTGACTAACCATTATGCAGTTCCCCAGTGACAGTTCCTTCGCCCGGTGGTGTGCCATCCTGGTCTCGCCATTTCCAATCCAAACCCCGAACCACGCGAGCTCCAATTACTAAATGTTTGAGAACTTGTGTTCGAAGAAGCCTTCTTTGTCTTCGCAGAATCGCCTCGGCTTCTTTAGCTGCTTTGCCTTCAGAGACGAAGAAAATTTGTTTGAAATATGGATAATTTCTTTAACTTAGCAAAATATCATTTTGAATAACTTTATGTACCAAGATCTTCGCAAACGCCGGTAACAGTACCGTAAATTTCAAAACCAGATAAACTAAGATAATGTGTTTGTCCAGATGCATTTTTACCACTTTGCTGAAGTCTTATGTGCCTCCAACCTTGTGTCTCGTCTGGAGAAGGTTCCAGAGGCCAAGAAGCAGTGCTACCAGGCTCATTTAAAGATGTATCATCTGTATGAGTATATAAGGTTGTCCAATTTGCTCCATCTTTTGACACCTGAAATAAGAATTAAATATAATCATAATTTTATTGAAAACGCATATCCCAATGTCCTTATCCGCACCAAAGACAATTTACCTGGAACAGCCAATTCCTTAAAGCGGACCTTCCATAACCGCGAGCATGTCGTATTGTGTAGCAATTCGGTATAAGCCAAAGTCCTAAATCAATAGCAAACCACGCTTTTCTATCGTCATTGGTATGACAATTTAATGCGGATGTTTCTCTACTTAAAATATCTTCTAACCTCCCGTAGGGTAGGTTTCTGCCATCGGAAGACGTCACCATAACTAAACCATATTGTGCTGGATTAACCCATTCTGCGCATGTTCTAAAATAAAAAGATTTTTTATTAACAATTATTAATAAGTTCAAAATTGTTCATTGTTTATAAGATTCAAGATTGAAAATTTAAAATAATTATTTTAATTCAAAAGAAGTTAAGAGCAAAGACAACAAATCAGCTTGCTTCGTCCGATTCCGATTACAAATAATCAACGAACCAATAAATATTGTACTTACTTTCCATTGGTCCCAATCCAGTATATAACTCCATTGTCATCGAAATCGCTTTGGTGTTTAAAATGAATCTTTTGTCCAATTTCTTTTAATTTTCTAACAAATGAAAACGTACTTCTTTCATAATCATACCACTGCTTAGCTACCATTTTCAACAGATATCTTTCTAATTGCATTACAGTGCTTAAAGGCTCCATTTTCAGGCCTCTTCCCGTTCTATCAATCAGCGAAGATTCACCAGGAGCCTTTTCCAATCGGAATCTTAGCCGTCGAGTTAAAATCTGAAAGCAAAAAATATTCCACAGTAAATTACAATTATCACAATTATCACTTAATCAAAACAACTTTTTTGACTAAAGAAAATAAATAACCTGTAATCCATATCCCGAACCCGGAGTATCATATAAATAAACAGGTAACTTCTCTATTGATTCGAGAACAGCAATTAATTTATGAACTAAGATCATGCCCGCATTTATACTTCCGTTTTCGCCATCTTTTTCTTTAAAACAATTCCTGAAAAGTCGAACACGTTGTTTTTGCAATTTTGAAGTCTTACTACTTTTCAAACCTTCGTCCCATGCAGATGTAGATAATAAAGCAAGTAAAGCTTGAACTAAACCGGAGCTGTGCAATTCGTATGCTGAAATGACTCCTTCTTCGGAAAGCAACTGAATTAATTCATCCAGAGCAGCCTGGAAAAAATGTGTTTGGGCGATTCAGAATTATTTTAAACATAGATACTACACGTGACATTATATGACACTAATACAATAAAATTTCAAAAATACTTTAAGTATTTCCCGCCATGATCCTCCGTCTTTGTAATTCATGTGCTGCTTTTGGCACGCTCGTTCAATTTGGGCGACGATGTTACCTAATTTCGCGACTACTCCACGCGGTTGTGCTTGAGCAACTTTAAAATATTTGTCGTAAACTTCTTGTGCCTGGACCTTAACCTAAAATTGCAGTATGAAAATAATATCACGGTATCAGACAAAAGCTTATTTTAAGCGCCACATCTAAAAAATATTTTCACCTTCTGTTTCATAGCTTCTATTTTCGAACGGAGCCTTTTCCCCTTTTTTCCACTCCAGCCCGCCGAAAATTCCGGACCAAGGGACGTTTCTGCAGTGAAGGAATGCTTGGTTCCTCTGTTGCTTTCGAAAATAAATCCTGGCAGATCTTCTCGGAGTATAGTAGCTTGCTGGAACCCACACCATATACTCTACGTGGTTACAATAACCAAAAAACAAAATCCCCATCAACGGATCTCCTTGATTATATATAATTTTTGAAATTAATCACAAAAAAATGTAAATTGAAACAATCCCAAACGAGGTTTAAAGTCTCCGAGGGAGGGATCTCGTAAAAAAAATTATAAAAACAAATCTCAAAAATGTGATAACAATTAAAAACTTGTATTAGTAAAATTGAGAGTAATGACAGTTTATTTCAATACGTCGAACTTTTTCATTTAACCTCTATTTGACAAAGAAGATCCATCGATATAAATCCGGTCTTGAAAAAAAAAATTTAATTATGATTCAATTTTAATATCTTGTCATTTCAGAAACTTTATTACTTTATACATTTTATTGACAAAGAAACTAAATGAAAAATTAAATGCAGAATGATGAGTGCGAGCTAGAAAATCTCAGAAGGCAGAAGAAACGTAGGCATAATTTATTTCAAATTCATAAGCAATTATAAGATAAGAACACTTTTTGTTAGTAAAAAAAACTCAGTTTAAAATCTCTGAAACGACATGACAATTATTATAATTCGTGTGTGTGTGTGTGTGTGTGTGTGTGTTTGTGTTTGTGTTTGTGTTTTCTGTATACGCAAAAAACTTCATTACCCCAACTAACATGATTTATTACTAATAGTTTCACACATTAGCATTAAAATCATGCAATTCCTCTTTTAAAAATTCATATCACGTATTAATCGTTTTTTGAAACTGAAAGACTTGATTTCTTTCAAGCAACAATAATTCTAAAGTTGAAAGCTCCCATGAAATTTCAGATATTTTTGTCCAAGAAAAAAAAAATTTTCTCATTCTCATTAATTAGAAAAAACACTCAAAATAAGATACTAACAACTTTTCATATTACATGTTGCATTTTCTACTTAAACTCGTTTTATTAAATAGACATAAAAACGATGGATACCTGTTGACCGTCGGAGTTTAAAATATGTATTTCTCCTTCTTTTCTACTAGATAATGCCCAGTTTCCGACGACCAATCGAGTGGGACCGGGATTGGACAATAGAGGCTGGCTCGCAGTATTAGGTTTAACTTGTGCACGTGCTCTTTGAAGTTTTTCCAAAAATTCACCGCGATTTTCTGAAAACGAAGTGCAATAACAATTATTTATTAAAAAATATATTCAAGAGAAACGTTAGTTATATATCAAAACTTACCTTCTGTAGTCAATGATTCTGTATTTCTTCCTTTACCTATTTAAAAAGATCATCCAATTATTACCTAAATTTTGCGAACTTCTTCGAAAGCAAAGGCGTTTGGTAATCTGCTAAAAAATTACCTGTAGAATCGCTACCTCCTTCTGGGGACCCGCTTGAATACATGGTTGCCAGTTTACCGTCAAGAATAAAACGAAACCATCCATTGCTGCCATTAGATAATTCTAGAGCCGCTGCATCTGACCATATATAAAGACAATCTCGACCCCTACAAATGCACCAATCCCTCCAATGATATGCTTTACCTGATAAAATTTCTTTGGCATCCTCTAATGAAGGCTCTTGATCTACTTCTTCTTGCTGCTAAAAGGGACATAAAAGAAAGAGTTAAATCTGTATTAAGTTCAGTAAAATCAGACTTTTAAAGAAAGTCTTTTTTACGTAATTTTTAATATAAAAATTAATCATTTACAATCATAATATTAAAAAATAATAATGACGGAAAAATGATTTATTTAATTTTTAATTAATTAATTGAAAGATTACAATAAAAAATCCGATTTTCAACGTCAAAAAAATTATATGTGACATCGCAAAGTACAAAGCTTTAATTTATCTGTTTCTTACTGTGATTTCTTGCTTTTTCACTACAGTCGAAACAGCATCCTGGGGCCCAGCCAATTGCAAAACTTTTGAGAAAACTCCTAATCTTGCAAAATGATCTAAAAATATGTCCTGAGCCTTAACAGTCAAGTCTTGGATTATTTGAAGAACGACTAGATGACCATCCTCGTCTTCCTGGAAAAAAATAGAGATCAAAACATTTAAAATAATATGAAAAAAATAATACAAAGCTTACTAAATTTATATTCTACTTGTTACAATATCTCTGCAGATATAATATATATCTATGCATTTCACAAACTTCTAAGACAAGGCAATATTTCTAAATCACCCTAACAATCACTGATTTCCATTAATATATATTGAACTGAACAGCATAACTTAAAACACTGGTAAAGTATATATAAATATCTTAACAGCATATATATAAATTATAGTATATTGCACTATATAAATTATACATAGCATAATATAAAACTAGAGTAAGCAAACAAATCTAAACAATTTCTCTTAAAAACATTTATTAAAAATTTTTCGTCACTTTTGTTTAATAAATAAAATCCGTCAATTCAATCTAAAATCCTTCCATTCTATCTATGGCCATCCCTCTCGCAGACATCATTTATTTGAAAATTTTTACAGAGCGAAACTTTTGAATGCTAAAAAATGTTGTCTTTGAAAGTGCACAATTATAAAATGATCTAAATATTTGAAATTACAGTATCCTTAATGAAGTACATTTAAAATCAAGAGTAATCAAAATAATAATAGATTAGAAAAGTGGCAGTTTCATAAATCAAGATTAAATTGCGAGAACTTAACTACAGAATCATTATGATCTTGCTCAGACGTTATTTGTCAAAGTTATTTAGAATAAAGTTAGGCAGTAACAAGAGTAGTAATTATATTGTGCTAAATCTCTACCTCATTATCAAGGACAGTAGCAATCACTTCAACCATCATAGTTCCCAGGTTATGTGTGGGGGCTTCAGGGCTGCACGCCTCTGCAAGTAAGCTGGGCTGTATATAGTGAACCATCTTTTTAATCAAACTTAAACTTGCTTTTCTGAAAAAAATTATTATATTTAAAATGAAACAAAATGAAACCTATAAAATTGTTCCTTATTTACTACTGCTCGAGAGTCAAACTCCTAATAAATGCTTTATAAAAAATTCCTTTAACATTTACCGAACAGAAGGTAACATTGTGCTCTGAAAGGTATTACAAAATACAGGAAGTAATCTTCTTAGGTAAAGTGGTGCGATCTCAGGATCACCTTTTGGTTCATTCAGGTCTTCAGATTCAACGTTTTCGGATTTTTTATCCTTATCCCCTGGTAGCATCCATTCTCCTGCATTTAAAATTATAGTTTAAATTAGAGAAAGCCTATAATCAACTTATACCAAATCCCGAAAAAGTTTCATTTTCGATTTGTGAACAAACATCTAAACTTTATCGAAAAAAAACTGTACGAAATAAGTAATTAACGAAATTACTTTTCAGATGAAATTTTAAACTATTTTAGCTTGATATATTCTCATTTTTAATATCTATAAAAAAATGTCAGAATTTTTTTTTATAACAAAAAAAAAAAAATCTAAAATCCCAAACTGTACTGAGATCGAGCTATTTCAGAGATTGATCCACCCAATTATAATATTCACCTGGGGACTGAAGTATAGCAGCAACTTCACGATGACCCTCATCTATTCTTTCCCTTGCTTTATCCAGTGGAGTCTTTCCATCTTCATCTCTTAAATCGGGATTAGCCCCGTGCCTCAAAAGAACTTTGGCAATGGCAGGTCGTCCGAAGCAGGCTGCATAATGCAGCGATGATGATCTCTGACCCTTATTCACGTCCGCTCCTCTTTCACACAAAAACTCCACCATTTCTTGAGTTCCAAAAGCTGATGCCCAATTTAAAAGCGTCTGCCCAACGTCATCCATAAAATTCACTTCGATTCCTAGAGAATAGTAAATAAAGTGAATTACCAAGAAATTTAAATGCATTTAACTATTTTAATGGTTGTTTTCTTTTTTTTTTAAAGCATGGAGGGTGGCCAAGTTGTTTTCAAAAAACGAGCCAATGTGGAGAAAATGTATTAAGTTAACAAATATTTTATAAAAAAAGAATATATTCAAAATTAAATGAATAAAATTATTGGAACCGTTTTGTTTCGTAAAAGAAAAAAATTTTTTTTAGTGCAAACTTATTTTCTTAATTGACATAGTATCAAAAGAAATATTTTAACAAATCTTTCCAAAAAGAAAAAAATTTGAAAATCAAAATTCTTCAACATCTACGTAAGTCTCACATGGTGAAGAAAAATTACAAAATTAAGCAACTGTCGCTTTTTCCTCGGAAATCTGTGTTTTTATGAAGATGACATGAAGTAATCAGAACTGACTAATAGTAAATTTTTATTATTTTAAATATTCTGCAAAAGATTCGATTAGCAAATTCTTATATTATAACTTCATGGAAAAATCAATTTTGATAAAGTTTACATAATTCGAAATCCAGTCTTCCATGAGATAGAGACAAAGATCTGATTTCAGCTCATAGCAGTATTTCATGTAAATCTTAAAAAAATTTACGTGTACTCACATTTGAGATTTAATATTTATATCCTGTTAACATTAATTTCCTTTTTTTGTGATTGGCAAACAATCAATCCATGCACTGATGTTAAAACACAAAGTAATTTCATCATGAATTTAGAAATCACTTGCAAAAGTTGGCTATATTTTATCCTTTTATGAGATTTATATTCTTCAATAATTTTATAAGTGACGAACACAATAGAGAAAATTGAAAATAAATCATGTGCTGTTAAATCAGAAAGTTTCAGAAGTGGCGCGAAAGAGAAAAAGGAGGAAGGCGGAAAATGGCCGAAAAATAACATTGTAATGGTTGAAAAAGGCAAGATACTGAGCTAAAGGCAAGAACAATACGCCTAAAGAAATAATACTTTACAGGTCTGCCACCCTCCTCAACCGTAAAAAGTAACAGAAGACAGAATAAAATTGTATGGTACCTGCTTGAACCAGTCATCGAAGGTAGTCGAAAATTCCACCGCTTCAAGTGAACAGGGGCAAGAATTCGGTATCGATCCAGGGCTTTTTTTTTCTTTTTTTTTTCTTTCTTATCGGGGCTTCACTAAAAAAAGTTTTTGGAAACATTTTGGAAGCGAAATTCATCTACATAATATTTTTAACTAATTCCTGGAAAGAACCTAATCGAGAAATGATAATTTTCGCGCTCTACCTTTGAACGTACCTCCATTGTCGATTGCCTCAATTAAAGCATCCGTATCCTTACTCCTTATACAGTCAATAAGTTGTCTGTGGCACTTTTCACCAGCACTGTCCATCCTTCTCATTCTAGGAAGTATCTGGCCACTAGAAGAACCAGATCTGAGCAAAGCTTTCCTGCCTTCAAATAGTAGCACCAAAAGGAGATCAACAAGCCTCATTGAATCTAAAGAACATCTAAAAATGATTTGATTTTTTAATAGGAAATATTTTTCGGACACTAAGAAGTACTTTTAGGAATAAATTTCGGCAAAATTTTAAAAATGAACATTTTAACTCGAAGTAACATTCACCATAAAAAGAACTTTTCAAAGGTCATCAAAAAACTAAATTTTATATAAAAAAGATCATAAAAGACATATATAAAACGCAAATTTCAAATACCTTTCATCCCCCTGCAAAGCTTTTTCAATTGCGTCAGGTAATTGTGATCTTAATAAGTCATGTGTTATGCCATGGGATCCTCTACACAAAGTAGACAGTAAACTGATGATAGTTGATACAGAAGACGAGCTTTTAGTAGTTTCTGGGGCAGAAGAGCTTGTATTAGCTCCTATTGTACCTAAAATATAAAAACCACAGATAAATTATTTTATTAATCTTAGTAATACTGTACAACACATTTGATTCATATCTTTCTAAACAAGAAAGATGGTGATTCTAAAATAGTAAGTGAAAACTATACAAAATTTATCATAATCTTTAAGATAAAAAAAAAAAAATAAAAATATAAACTTTAAATGTATGTATATATTATAAAAAGTAAATTAATATGATTGTAATTCTGGCGTTCTGATTGAAATTAATGATAGTTATTTTTACCTAAGAAACTTCGATAATAACAATAATAATAATGATGATTATAATAAATAAATAAATGATAATAATATTTTCTAGCGTGATTCATGTTGTTTGCTGTCTCAAAAAGCTCACTTAACTAATCAACTTACATCAGTGAATGCGCTCATTTAAAAATCAGTTAGTAATTTTATATAAAAGTAAATCAACATTTTCCAAAGTCCGAAAAAAATGAAACAACCAAAGAAATAATTTGTATAAAGTATTGGAGTTGGAAAAGTTGGAGTATAAAAAAGTTCTTTTTTCTTGAAAAAATTTCTGTTTGCCCTGCAATAGTTAAAGATTTGATGCTTCATACAACAAAGAGAAATTATATCTATATAAATTTATGGCTATAGGCAAGTAGAATATTTAGATAATAATGTGCCAGCAACAACGATCAAATATTTCATGTTTTCTTAAATTTTCCAGTAGACCTGGTTTCCAATTTAGTGATTATTTTGCAGTAACAAATATTGATTTCATTTTGATTGTTATTTGGCCTGGATATATTTGATATCCCGTATGAACTAACTCTAAAATTTTTGCAAACTTGAGAAACTCACTAGATCCTGTGGTGGTTGTTACGGGTCCAGCCGCATTGGAAAGTCTCGCGAGAAGCTCATTCACAAGACCATGTTCTGCCAACGGAGCCGGATCTACACCACGACGAGTAAAACGATCAGAGAGAGAGGCAAAACATCTTAATGCACCGTCAGAAACCTGAATAAAAAATTTGAATACAGAAATTTATACTTACAGTTTATTTTAAGCTATAATAGAGATAAAATTGAAAATTCATTTTGAAAGGAAGACCACTCAGATTATTATAAAATAAGTTTTAACTGGAATAAAATAATATGTTAAAACTGGATACACAAGCTTTTTCTGTATATATATATAAAGATTATTTTGCGGCAAAGATCTACAACACATTTATTTCTCTAAATGACAGAAAAGGTAACATAACATTCTCAGACAATGTTCAAGATCTTACATGGGTATCTTCATGCTTGAGTAGAGTGGATAATGCTTCTACACAGGCTGGTAAGGACGGATCATGAGGTTCCATCTTAGTGCAGAGTCTCGACACAACAGCCATTGCGGAATGGAGTGTATCCTTGTGTACTCTCCATCCATTATCGCGTATAAATGATAAAACACAGCTAAGTCCGCCTCCTTCGAAAACGGCACCGGCTTCGCGGGTGCAAATAAGTTCTAGTACCTGAAAATTTTTCATTTAATTTTATTTCTGCTTCGATCCTGATTTCCACTACACTTAATATTTATGTTTAGGTAATTGATTATTAAATATTATACTGATAAAATAAGGACTGAAAATTATATTTTCATTTTCATAAATGAAATAATGAATTCATAAATATAACATTTTCGCTCTAATATCATTCTCCGTCTAAAAAATTACTTTTTTTAAACACATTGTCTTTTTGATTTTAAGGTGAAAGAGTTTCAAACCAACCTTAATGCACTGCTCTGCCAAATCTTTACTAGTCCTGGAAGTAAAATCGGAAACAACTAATCTATTGCAAATGGCCTTGACGGCTCCATCGATGGCTATTATTCTTCTGGTACACTCGGCTGACACATCTAAATAATAGGTTATGGCCCTCGCAGTCACTTCCAGCACATTGTCCGGCGCGCAATCGTCTAAGAATATTCGACATAAGGCAGGCAGAAATGTTCTAGGTGGACAACTGCAAATAAAGAAATAAAAAACTTAGATCTTTATAGCTCAAATGATATTGCCATCAAAAACAATCGGATATTGCAAATTAAAAATCTCTCAATTTGTGCAGTTTACACTATCTGAAAATATTTAAATATCGACAATAAGTAAAGAAGGAAATCATTCAAAAAATTGTATTAGAATTCAAAAAACCAAAAATTTTTCCGATAAAAATTGTCACCATTACGTTTTCATCGAAAACAGATGAAAGGCATAAGAAATAAACGACGAAAACACCACTGTAACACGAAGGAAAACAATTTGATTTGATAGTCATAAAACCTGCAGGCACAGGAAAATCAATGGAGTGGGAATGCAAATTCTGTAAATTGAAAATAACAGAAAATGAGGAAGTACTAAGTAAACTCTTCCTTTGTCATATTTGATTCAGATTTTCCCAAAGGATTTACTATCGTTGTTATGCATTTATTGCGTGAAAAAGAGAAATCTGCGGCATAATAAATCTATTTAAGGGTGAATGTATTTAAGGATGTTACAGTGTTGAAACCAATGGCCGAAATGAATTCAACCTTATTGCAGTAAATAAATTTTTTAATTGTATGCACTGTGATACGATAAAATTGCTCCATTTAAAGATCGACACATATAATTGGGGAAAATAAATTGGAACTTTCCGAAAGGCAAATTATTTCAAACCTCATTTTACTAGATTGAATACAGTCGAAGACATTAAATGCTTCCCTTGCAAGGCCATTTTCTGACTTCTGAACTCTTCGGCCTCATATTCGGCATAATAATCATAAAAAATAGCTACATCTTGACCTTAAATAACGTAACGTGGACTGAAATTATCTGCAAGCGTCAAATATAATAATTGATAATTTTTCTTCAATTTTCACTTATAGAAAATCGATTGCGAATTGCTTCGCGCAAAGAACGGAAAATAATAAGAAAAAGAAACAAAACGGCAATAAATTTTGTTATATGCGAGATCCACGTCTTAAATAAGGAGGCCGACACAATAGCTCGCAATTATACACTTTACAGTGCATTCCATGTTCGCAGTTATACGTCAACCATGTCCAGTTTTCGCTGTTTTAACGTATTCGCCCAGCGGCGAATTTCCTTGCTGCAAACGTGTTCAAAATTTCGCTGTGAATAGGAAAGTCGCGAAACTATTTAATTCCGGGCAAAATATCCGCCCTGTCATGTTTCCGAGTTGATATCTATGAGTTTTTATCCAACGCCTTTCTGTTGGAAAAGGAAACCGTGAAAGCATGTCCTGGGTATAGACGAGAGGCAATTTTACCGCATGCACACGCTCTTTGGGAAAAGAAAATCTCAATGACTGGGAAAATAACCTCCGATCATTACTGTGCCATATTCTAAACAACAAAATACGTGCAAATTTCTATATTTTTTAAAATGTTTCATTAATGAAACCATTCATGTTTATTCATTATGTAAAGCTATGTAAAAACCATTCTAATTCATATTTATACCTTTAGTTATACATTAAAAATTGGATTCCCAAAAAAAAATAGTAATGAATGCTCACAATTGCGTAAATACATTAGAGTATGCAAACTCAAAAATTAATGGAAATATCCATTCAATGTGAACCAAAAATTCCCAAATAACTGTTTAAGTTTATTTCACAAGGCCCACGACTTTATAAACAAAGAAAAAAACTTTTCACAAATAAAAACTATTTATAAATTAAAAATATAAAAAGTTAAATAAAAACCTTATTTAAAGAATTAAATTTTAAAATACGTATCCATTAAATGAGTATAAACTTCAAATATTATAAACGTAATTATGAACAAGAGCGACAAATTATTTTTTGTCGATATCATAATCATTTACATCTGTTCATCAAAAAGTCTAAACTAAGCACATTTAAAATTAATAATGCCGAAATGTCTTTGTTAATATCAAAAATTCTGTATTGAAAACGATGCTAAAGTGCAAAACAATATTAAAGTTATTATAGAAAATTTATTAATTCTCACTTTATGGAAAAGGAATAAATACTGTCATTACAAAAAAAAAGTGCATAAACGATTCAAAATTAAAACAATATTTTAATTTTAAAATAAAAACTATCAATGAAAATAACACAACCGTATATTTTTTATTTTTTAAACTTTAAAGTTAACTTTTGCCTTAATTATTTATCTATAATTTTTTGACTCCTATTGTCTTATTGGCAACATTAAGATATATATTACCTGCATCATATATGACAAAAATAAATGCGAATCTCCCTCTCTTATTTTATAATTATTATTCATTTGCTAACTTAACCAAATACTAATTTATGTAACCAAAAGAACATTATCATGACTTTTAGATATTTACGAACCTTTCAAAGCAGCGATCTACATTATCGGACATAAGAAGGAGCATGCAGAGTTGCTCGAGAGCAATTAGTTGCATATCCCTCTCATCTCCTTGGCCCATGTTCAGCCATTCGAGAAGCGTTTCCGGATCTACCTCAGCCATCTGAAATGAAAATGTGAAATAATTAAAATCAGGAATTCTGCCTCGAACTTTTCAAACTCAATCGAAATTTTGAGTGACCAATTGCAAAATCATATTTCCACAGCGAAACTGCTATTTCTATCGGAGTACAGCTGATTGCTCTGGAACGAGATTGCAGAAAAAACAACTTACTCGATATACTTGTTTTTCATGAGCAATTACTAATACTTTAGAGCTAAAATACATCGCATCAGATTATTCTCTCTAGTAACATGAATTTTTTTAAAATTACAAATGAGCCTGTCACGTTCTTAGGTGATGGAAGGGACATGTTGCGGTGCTGCAATAATCGTTTAAAAATGAGTAAATTTCCTAATAAAATCGTTAAATCACATTGACTGTAAATATTCACAATTCATCTCTCTTTTCATGCAAAAGACAGTTTTTTGCAACTGAATATTACATTAGTTGAAGTGTTAAATAATCGAGGTTTTTGTATCACGTAACATTTCAGCTTAATTTTGACAATACAGGAACCACATGATTTGAGAGGAAGAAATATGGAAACTTAAGAAATCGGAAAATATAAAATGGAAAACTCAATTAATGTAACGACTTTCGCCTATAAGAAAGCTCAATGACAGTTTCATGAAGATTTGTTCTCATTTTGTTTCATGAAGATTTAAATTTTACGTAATGGACTTCGTTCATACAGAAAATTATATTATTTGTACTCTTACCATATATATATCCAATTTTATTTCAACAAAAAGCAAAACATTAAATGATTTTAATTAACAGCCCTATTAAATATTATTGATAATATATGAATCAGAAACTATTTCCTCTGCAATACATTACAGCTGGTAACTTTAGTTATAATTTAAAAGCTTTATTATGGTTATTAATAAAACATTTGATTAAGTTCTGCATTTTATGTCGTAAGATATTCAAAGAAAGTTACTGATACACATTCACTTCTTGACCAATTAATGTAAATGAACCGTCAGCATATTTCAATTGTAAATATTTTAAAAGGCAAGAATATTTGAAAAAATTTGCTTTTATCTATAATTTATTTTTTCTAATATGAAAATTTGAACAAATATCTGCCGAAAAACTTCTTCGATGCTAAATTTATAATTTTTCTTTAAAGATAGTGGCTCAAAAAGGGAATTTATGATGAACTATTCTTGGGACATTTCGGAGGATACAGGCTTGGTCATCAAGCATTAACCACAGGCAAAGAATTATATTTTGAACACCTAAATATAAGGACATATGTAAGAAAAAAAAAAAGACAAAAATTCATCATGCGAAAAATACAGAAAGGATTTTTTCATCGGTGCACAATTTAATTTCATTATTGTGATGGGAAAAAAAATTTTGTCCACCCACAAACAGTTTGTTTCGAAGCAAAAAATAAGCTGCATTTTCTTGACAGACTTCGTTGAAAAACACTGAGTAAGCAAATTTAATAAAATTCCAGCAAATTTTGATAGTAATTTGGAATGAAGTGCAACGAAGGCTTTTTTTATGAGAAAGAACGCGCTCTTTAGTCTTCAAAAATTGGTTAACTAAGAAAAAGGGAAATAAACTAAACCAAGATCATAGTAAATCCAATATATATCACGTAATATATCATGAAGTAAACTGTATACCTGATTCTGTAAGTTCGGTTTTAATTTAGTTTTACTTGGTTTGGCCCTAAAATCTCACGATAAATTATATTTCGTTTTAATTTTTAAATTAACTTTAAATTTCTCACGATCATTGTTACATTCCCAATTCTTGAATTTCAAAAAGACCAATAAGGCGGAGAAAAAAATGAAACACAAAATTTTAATTTTATATCTCATCTGTAATTCAAAATATGATATATTTGCATCGTGTTTAAAGAGTCTGATGCCATCCAGATTTTTGGTTCTGAATTCGTTACGACCGCAAATAGCTGTCAAAAATAATTTTAAAACCCGTTCATTGTTGATTTTTTGGTTCAAAATCCATAAATACTTCCTTTTGATTTTGTTTCCATTCGATAATATTTATCTTCATACCAGATTAACTTAAGAAAATTCGTATATACATTCTTCATTTAACTTTAAATCAGTTTATTATTTCAATGATTTTTCACTGAGGTTCTAATTAATTGCAGTATTAAAGACGGATTATATAAAGACCAGGACGTGAATTTTTACAGTCCGGGATTTTCTATAACTTTTTTTTCCGTTATCTGTGGTTGTTTCACCCAGTTTTGTTTGCACCAAGTATTTCTCAGGTAATAACGAACATGATCGAATAAAACATTGTTCCGTATATGGTCTTCAAAGCGAAATAAGAGCAAAGATTGAACTAACTCTGCATACTATTTATCACATAAACAAATAGCAGTGTGGATTTCCGTTGATCCTTAAGAACTCGTGATATCGAATGAAAAGTTAGCAGAACCGAAAACCGCACGAGAAGTTTAATGCCACAGTATATTGCAAAAGGTTAACCGGTTCATCACAAAGTCATGACATAAAGTTTTATTATGGAAAATGACCATTTTTCTGTTAAAGAACAAATTAATAGTTTCCTACGGAAAAACCAAATAGATTTACATAATTTTTACTTTTTTAGAGAGCCCTTCCTTATACATAATTGTGTTTTCTCGAGATTAAAATAATCTTCTGAACGTAAATAATCATTGAATCTTTTTAAAAGTTTTCCACACAACTGAAGAAAACCGCAGAAAATGGTAAAAAGATTTACATAAAATTGCAGTGTAGCTATGAGAAAAATGACAAAATCGAAATAAAGTCACCAAAACTGATATTTTCAAGCTTTGATACTAAGGTTTGAAAGACTGAACTAAGAGTCCGCGTTCCTGATGAAGAAAAAATTAAATGAACAATAAATAAAATTTCATGTAATTTGTTCAAACTAAAATATTCTCTTCTCTCACTTCGTTATTATGGATTACATAAATTTGATTAGGAGCAGATAGCAAAGTTAAAACGAGCATCTACCCATTCACTTGAGTCATTTCATCATGTTTACTGAACATTGCATGTGGCGATTAATGCTTTTAAAAAATCACTTCATGTGAAACGAATTAATGTAAATAAAATTTTATATTACGGAATAAAATTTGTTAAATCGCAAAACGATCTTGCAACGCTACACAAAGCCACCTTATTTATCACCTTATTTGTTAAATTTTGTGGGATTTCTATTAACAATGCTTTGTGTTGGGATTTGTTAACAAATTTCAATTCATCTATTATCTCAAATTAATTTTATTCAAGTTCTATTTATATATTCTCCATTAAATGAAAGTTACTGCAATCAAATACAAGACGAAATACAGTTTAAATGCTAATTAATATCCAGCTTTTAAAATTTGCCAGTGTCTCTAATTTGTGAACTGTATTTCAAAGAAGATAAAAGTAAATTTTTTAGTGTTATGAAATAAATAATATTAAACTTTAATTTCCCAAAATTTTCGTTCATAGTTGTTTATTTAAAAAATGATTGATTGATTAGATACTTGGTAAATTCAAAAGAAAATAATCATTTGTTTTCATTTAATTACGAATTTGTAAATTAAATACTAAACATTACGAAATCGAACATATATTAAATTTAATAAATATGTTATTTATTATTAAATTAAAATTCAAAACATTATTGAAAATTCGATTTTCACCTTTATTTATAATCTTATATTGCAATATTTCCTTGATCTAAGCTAAGCTTTTAAACGAGGCAACGTTAATGAATG
Source organism: Ricinus marginatus (assembly GCA_028565995.1). Classification (NCBI taxonomy): domain Eukaryota; kingdom Metazoa; phylum Arthropoda; class Insecta; order Psocodea; family Ricinidae; genus Ricinus; species Ricinus marginatus. Next base: position 436,589 of record JAOWBB010000011.1, on the reverse strand, counting down.
TTGCGGAACTAAAGCTCATTTGGTCACGATGAAAACTAGTTATAAACAGGTCCGAGCGTTATAAATTCGTTACTAAGGTACGAAACTCGAGCAATGGATGACCTTAAAGGCATTTTTAGAAACAAGTTTTGGAAGCGGAAAAAAAGAAATAGTAAAGGCTTGGCAGAAAATTTTATACAAGAGAGCGAATTCATGATAGAAAAGACGTCATGCATCGAATCAATAATATTTTAACTGCTAATTCTGGATATACTCGAAGGAACTTATGAATGTAAGAATAATAATTATTGCAATCATATAAAGTAGTCAATTTGAAGTGGGGATTGAAAAAATTGACTGCAAGTAGGCAAACGGGGGTCTCATACATTTACAACTGGCGAAGCTTGATCTTGATTTATATAATTTTAAGTGTAAGTTTCGTAAAAGAGCGACTGTTGTTCATTGCAGCACATCACAACTTCATTCAAAATATCAGCAAAGCCTTCTAAGGGAAATAAACAGAATTAAAAGAGCTGAAACTGATGACGTAGCAACCAAAACATCGCTGTCGCTTAGCCCTTTTTAATTATGAAAAAATCTGCATAAGTCCAAAGATTCCTTTCCGTCATTCAATCCGCGAATTGCGACTCAATGTACCATCAATGATAAGCCTTTCGTCAGGATTACTATCGATTAGCAAATAAACTTTCAATTCTCATTATATAATCATCTATTCATTGTGAAAATAACGCAACGATATGAATATGACCGAACAATTATTAAAATATTCGTTTAAGCAAATATTGAATTCCAAATCTGAACAACAGAAAAGTCCGAATAAGAGAAATGTAAATATTTTTCTATTTAAATGCTATCTCCCACACAAATGATAAATATGTACAAATATCATGCGAATAATAATAATAATATCAATGGCAATATTAAAATAAAAATCCAATTTAAGATCTAATTCCGGTAATTTTTGGATCAATTCTTCAATTACGAAATTGATTTATTCATGTACTTTATATTAACATACATTAATTAAAGAAAAAACTTAACTTTAGGAGTAAATGCAAAAATAATTGTGGTTTTCTATCTGTTCATGTTTAACATAAATTTTTCTGACTGTCATCATCTTTTCCTATGGTCGTGCAATATATCACTGCTAATAGTGCAACCGGCAATACTGACTTCAATTCACATATTTCAAAACGGTCTGCAGAGCCTTTTAAAATTGTCATCGAATAAAAGATTTTTCATTTTCCTAAACAGGAACCTGAAACGGCGGACTTGTTTCGGAGCGAGAATAAAATCGATGTTCGAAGCTCGAAAACGATACATCTTAATGAAAAATCCTAGGCAGGAGAATGCAGTTGGAAAGAGCAAAAATTCATGAGGAGTTCTAAAGTTTGACGCTTTAGGACCAATCATCATTCTTCTTGACAATGACCAATCTTAGATTGTACATTTTGCAAATATAGCTTTGCGAACCTTACATCATTTACCTTATTCTTACCAAATCTGTCTCGACGAGATTTTATCAGTTTTTAAGTACTTGGACGATTGCCTAACGAGAAAAATATAGTGGCAGATCAAAGCTCTGGCAAATACATCATTTCTGCGGCTCCACAAATACAGCCGGGAAGGAAGAAATTAATTAACTAGTTTTCCGGTGGTCTTTGTTTAATTAAATTCGATACGTAAAAACCCCAATTATTTTACAGATAAACTTTATAATTTTGAAAAAAAATCACAAATTAGATTGGCTTTCTTAAACGGCCCACGAATTCGAAAAGAAAATTTTTAAGGAAAAAAGCGATATAACATTAAAGAATATCGCATATGTCGAAGCAGTTGTGCTTAAAGATAAAATTATGCTAAGGAAAAAAATATAATAAAGGCTTAAAATAATTATATAAATAACCTTACAATCTATTACATCCAAAATGTTACAAATTTTAATGAATTTCAAGTCGTTTCACAATATTTTCGATATTCACAACATAACAATATTAAAAATGGTATATCTGACAATGCTGTTGGTAAAATCTATGAATAAATCATGCAGTTTTAAATCTTATTAATTTTACTCTGCACCAATACTGTAATAAATAACCGAATTCATAAATATTATAGGAAAAATTCTTTTACAATGAATTCACTCTGACTATCGGCAGCATAACTCAATAATGAATTATATTTATGTAGCTTGTTTCATATCGATTTTCATAAAATCTCGCACTATATTCTGAAAAGAATAACAATTCTTATCTCTATGTAATATTATATACATAAAACCTGAAGATAAGATAAAAAACATATAGGACAATCAGTTTTAAGAGAATAAACTGGTGCAAGCGATTCAATGCGAGTTGTACATTTCAAAGCATTATATAATTATGAAATTATTTACTAAAATTTTTTCTGTGTACGCCTAATGAAATTATCTATAAGATATTAAGTAAAAATATAGGTAACGAAAAAATTTTAAAATTGTAAGCTTTTTCGACAATAATTAAATATACATAAAACCAAAGAAAGGAAAATTAAATAAAAACAACTCAAATTTTCAAATATATTCATTACGTTACATTATCCAAATGAGATTTTAACCAAAGGATCTTGAACAATTATTTTGTACATCATTCGCCGTTATGTTTAAAAAATTTAGATATATATATTATATAATATATATATATATATATGCGAAAATAAAAAAAGTCGCTTTGAAATTATAAAGATTTTCCCGGTAATAATTTAGTTTCAATTAAAAAGATAATTCATAATAAATAAACAAATTGCAAAGTACGATTCTTTGTAGATGCATAATACCCAAACGCCTCATTTTTAAAAAATAAATTTTTCAAAACTTTTTTATGCAATTAAATTAAAATTCTTCACTGCAATATTTATTCGAATCAAAATCATTTTTAACAATTATTGGGCAATATCGATTACTTATCGAAAAGGCAAACAATTCCACCAATTAACTTCAAACGAAATTTTCACAGTAATTTGTAATTTTATGCATTTCCTCATCTCATGATTTAGCGATGTCAGAATAAATTCTCATACATCACATGTCACGAAATACAGATCGAATGTATGTAAAAAAGCAAGCCTAACAACTCGCGAAATATGTAAAGAAATATATACTATATATAAATATGCCTATATAACCTATCGAGGAAATGAGAATAACCGGAACGATCTAAGAACCCGAACATGGCGTGCTAAAAATCTTAAGATCCATTTTTAAAATGGCCAATATCAGGCTTAAATCTTGTTAAGTGTGAATCCAAGTATGACACCAAGATATTTAACCCAACAATAAAATTGGCAAAATGACAGAGCAATAGCATTTGATTTAGTTTTTCCTCAACTTTTGTACAAACGACGCAATTTGTTCTTTAACCCTATCTCAGGTAAAAAATTAGCGTTGATTTCAAAGCTTTTTTTCGCTCAAATTCGATTCAGGATTTTAACTTTATGTATCTATACCCAAATGCGAAGAAAGATGCAAATCATGAAACAAATCAACAAGACATTTATGGTAAAACGTTTACCACTAGACCTTCGTTCTTCTACTTCATTTACCCAATAGTGATGTCAAAGCATTTATTTCAAATACACGTGGGCTTTCATCCAGAAATCATCTACAAAACAAAATACTCATAATCCATGCAGTAAAAAGATTATTGAGAAAAGTTTCTTATATCCTTCATATTCGTGCTAAATGCAAATAATGTAACATAATTTCTATACGAAATCCGTTTCATACTGTTACTCAACCGTCGTTCAAAAATATAGCAAATTACATGAAATCTTCATTAACAATCATCCGTGTGCAAGTAAATAATAAAATTTGAAATTCAACGAGAATGAAACGAAAATTTCTTAACAAGATTAGCAAGTAACTTTCATTTTCGCAATCAAGCATTTAACGTTTTAGTTAAATGATCAAGAATTTTCATCCGGATAACCCATTCGGGAAAACGTGGAAAAAAAAATTTCCGGCCTCCAAATCCATATTTGTCAACGAGTATGAACTTTCATTTGACAATAATCAATTTTAATTGATTGCAATGTTATCTATAATATTTCCCAGATTCTAAGACATTGAGAATTATTGGTTAAAAATTTAGCAGTGGGCAAGATTCCGATTTAAAAAGGAAAAAAATGTGTACATTCTGTATTCCCTACTCACATCAGTGCACCCTAATCATACATCGCTTCTGGATTAGGATCGCAAACTCGATACTTTCTGAACCAGGTATTTGACTGAACTAAAAACATAATTGCAAAAACTTGAAAATTTGTAGCTGGAGCAAAATTTTCCGAACATAACCCGCATCATATATTGGTCCCGTTATTGCAATATGCGGTTGACAGTCGAATAGGAACACGACCAGTTTCTATATTATGGACAAATATAGAATAAAAGTTCTCAGCAGAGTATCTCACTAATCTTCGAGCAATGGTTTGACGAAGTTTAATTTATATTTTCATAATCCATAAAAAGTTTGTACCTCTTAAATAAAAAAACAGAAAATTTCACAAAGCATGAAAACCTTAGAACTTTCGGAAGCAAATACTAGATTTGCGAGCTTTCTATCATTTTACCAGGTTCATTAATCGATCATTTTCAATATTTAAACTAATCTTTTACAATTATTCATATTTACGGTTTTCAAAGTTATTCAAATTTCTTTTTTTCCAGTCGAAAAATATCACGAAAATATTAACCATAAATCTTGTCAAAAAGCCCGTAAAAATATTCGAGTTCAACATTTTCTTTCACTGAAACATGCTTTTTTATAAATAACGAGCAAAAGTGATTATTTGAGCTTCAACTTGAATTTTTTTCAACCCATCAGCATTATATGTAAATAATAATTTGCATAATTATCACTTATAAAAAAGACAAGCAATGTAACGGGAAATATAAAAATTCTATGTTAAAACTTTATTGTGAATCCAGAAAATGAATTATTTTCCCATCGGATACTGCAATTTAAACATCAATTTATATTAAATCTTGAATATTTCAGATGTCTAACTTTAAAAATTATTATTTGCTAACTCCTTCTTCTGGGCAATAGAAACTTGTAAAAAAAATATTCCAACACGAGATCATGAAATAATACTTTTCTTCAAAATACTTCAAACAAAATCCGAAAACTTAAAATTGGACAAGAACAAAATAAAGTCATTGACAACTATATTCAAACCCGAGTAAAGATTACCATAAAAACCAATGCGAAGAAACACGGAATACACATAAATTTTATAAAATTCTCATTATCAAGCTTCTAATAAATAGTAATACCAAAAAATCTGATAAAATCTAGATCAATTAAAATCATAATCTATTTGAGTGTCAACTATTGCAAAATCAATTTTATATTATTAAATTTACAGTTTGATAACGACTCTATAAATTAGTAATAATTCTCTCTTAGAGAAAATGAAATCTCCATTTTCATATAAGAGAGAATCTGTGTAGATTGATTTCTTTCGAAATTTCTTTTAGCAACAACTGATAATTATTAAAGTTATTTAGACTAAATTCCAAATAAATCCAAAAATTTTAATTACTTTAACATCTTAATTTACCTCATGAATCTTTTTTAATTCTCCAAATAATTCAGCAATTATTTACTCACGAATCTACAAATCTAAAATTTTAGGTCTACAACAAAATAAATCGTCACGTTCAGGATAAATGAACTTGAGTGAAAAAGCCTAGGCAATAAATATTCAAATTACTGATCTCATCATCTGAGCTTATTTAAACCATTCCTAGGCTTTATACAGTACATTTATATACATGGATCACAACATATAATGACATTATCCTCCATAAAACGGTGTTACCGATAAGTACAGAATCTTCGGCTTTTACTGACGAGCGGTCGAAAAGAATTTCACTGCTTCAATTAGTCACAAGTTAAAGTTCAAACTGTTAATCAGTCGCTATTGTCAAATAATCCTCAGAGTAAAATGAATATGAACCTTTATAAATGAAGTGCAATGAAAATTCGCAACTGATTTCTAAGACCATCTTCATAAGAAGAATACATTTTTTTACAATATATGAATACAATGATGGGCATGATTTTAGCATGAGTTACAATTTACATGAATGATAAATCTTTTTCAACAACCTAGAATGCATTCTAATTAAAAAATTAAATAATAATAATATTTACAATAAAATAGCTCTCCCAAAAATATTAAAAGCTTTTTCTCTGAAAAGGTCAGAAGTGTTTCGGCCAAAAATCGATTTTTCTGCACATGAACGATACGACAATAATCATATTTCATATCTACGATTGCTCTCGTAAAAATTTATAATGTCATAAGAAAAACTAAAAATCAAATAGCTGAAATTTTTGTTCAATAATTATACCCAAAATCTAACCTAATCTTACTCTTTATGTTAGAATTTAAAAGAAATCCTAAAAAATCAAAGCAGATTCATGTACAGCAAAGTAAAAATATAATAGACAAGAAATGCGTATTTCACTTGATTGTAATTATCGATTAAAAACACTGCAAAAACCAAAGTAAAGTATAAATCCGATAAGACAGCATTCATCGCTCTTACGAAGAATCATGAAAACATGATATAAGCATTAAATATTTGAATTTTTTTCCATTTTATCAAAAACCTAAAAAGATAGATACGTAATACTTATATATATATTTTCGGAAGTTTATCATGACAGCTTCTTCCTCGTAAGCGATTCATTAAGGTCAAGGAAATAGAAAATTACCAAAATAACGAGTTGACATTTTAAATTCATATTACTGCTTATTTCAGAGTGAATTAGCATTCTCATACTTAAAAAGCTTTGTTGCTATCGGTAAAACATACTTTTAAAATAACATCACATCTCAACTCTTTATTTTGAAATAAATCCACAAAAAAATGTTTCATTATGTGCGCGATAATTATCTGGAAAGTTCTTCTAACGGACTCTTAAATACAAAAATTTCAAAAAGACCAATACTTAAAATGATTCTTAGAACAAGCAAAGAATTCAGGAGATTCAAAATTTTAATAAGTTTAGTTTATGTTCAACAATGAGACAGATTAGATGATGTTTTGACTAAATGTTTATCCTTTATTAAAATCATCATTTTAAAGTTGTAAAAATAATTTATAACATTTTCAAAAGGCGTAAAAAATAACTAATTATTTTATTATCAAAAGAACCTATTCAAAAACTAATGCTTAGTGTAGGTATATATTAAACTTTATATAAGAGATCTAAAGTTTTACCTAAAAGTTTTTTAAAAAATTTAAAAAGTTGATTTTTTTTTGAAGATTACATTCAGATCTGGCCAAACCAAACCTTACTTCCATAAAAATATATGAAAGTAATTAGCATGAATAAAGACCAACATCATTAAATGTCATATTTTACTTTGTAATGCGGCAACAGAAAATTTTACTGCGGTCATCTGATGAAGTATTTTTAAACTTATTAAATCTGATCCGCTAATTTAGAAAAAAATCAATTAAAATTATCTAAATCTGGATTAATACACGATTTTGCGCTAATAAAGTTAAAAAAATAATCTTCAGTATAAAATATAAAATTATGAAAAAAATTTTTTTTCGTAAAGAATTATAATTAAAAAGAATGCAGACTCAAAGATTAAATCCAGCGCACAACTGCATGACACATTACGACAAGGCGAAATTCGATCTTCCACAATAAAAATGCAGTGCTCATCATCATAAAATCCGGCCTCTGCAGACAGATACGTCCTTTAAAAAAAATATTGAATAATATTCAGCGATGATAATTAAAGATAATTTTATTTAATAAAATTATTCAAAAACGTTAAATTTTGCTCCTCAATTATATCTGAGTTTTGAAAATAAAATTAAAATATTACTTGATAATATCCAATGAAAAGAAAAAAGTTTATACATTTCAATTTACATTCAATAGACTATGAATATGAAAACAAAGTTTTACACAGTTTTAAGACTTTACAACGATCATACAGTAGCTAAATCACTATCGAGTTTATATAAAAAATTAAATAAAGACTAAATTTTTTAACTTTGGGTTCATTTTCTGCTTTCTCCTTTCATGACATACACCTGCGAATCTTTCATTTTTCATTATTTATTCATATTCTTAAAGATTAATTACAAAATAAAATATTAGTTCATCGATAAAAAAAGAAATTTTAACATTTAACTTTGATATCTTCAAAGGCTAATCGAAAAATTGTTTGAAACTTATAGATAAGCAAATTATTGTCTAACTTAAAAATATCATTTAATAAAGCAAAAAATTAATATGCAAACTAAATATATTTACCAAAGCAAATTGTTAAACAAAAAAAATACACAAAAAATACTTTGACTGGCCCAACTGGTCTAAACATTCGCTTGCAATTCAATGTAATTTTTTATATATGCAAATAAAATAAAAAAAACTTTAATTTCAAAGTCACGGAAATAAAATTGCAAACATCCACCAAAACTATACGGACAATCGATTATGAGTATAAAACATAAAATAAAACTGAAATCAGATCTATGATTACGAAATTTTTCCATCGACTAGCCTGAATATGAATTCCTCAATTCTTATTTGCGGAAATTGCCGTGCAACTCTGAAAATTTTAATACAAAAAATATTCATGAGTTATTTTATTGTTATGAAAAATTATCCAAAGTTGATTATTAATTATAATTTAATATAAATTATAAATTTCAATTAATTATTTTTATAAAATAAGTTACAGCTTTCATTTTTACAGTATCCTCTTTAAACGCACTAAATGAATCACTGATAATTTTTAATATTAAGTGATTTTATGTTTTTTTTTCAAAAAATCTCCCTTTAAAATAGTATTTGTTTCAAAGGAAACTTTCAGCGCCGAAAATAATCAGAAACAAAAATATATAAAATATTAAGACTGAAAAAAGTTATCGAAAAAGTAAATAAATGTGAATATGCGCCAATTGTAAGCCTTCTAAAACTAACTTTAGGAAGTATCTTAGATGCTCATTCTGTTGAAGAAAATGTTTATTATACCAAAAAAGCTCTAACAAGGAATTTGTGTGAAAAAATTATCTTCGGCGAAAATTTGTTCATTTTTGTAACAAATTTGAGTGAATCTTCATTTTCGCCAAGAACATAATTGGAAGATATAACTGGTCATTAATCAGACAATGCGAATGCTTATACCCAATCGAATTATGCAATGCAGATATTTTACTACATAACTGGCACGAAATTGATTTATTCAAAGATTAGTTCACATAACAAAAAGCTTATAAAGTTTTACAAATAAAAATATCTATGAGTAAAATTTAACTTTTTTGTTTCGTCCAAAAACTTTAAACTCTATTTCTGAATTTCATTTTCACCTCAAACAATTATTCTTTCTGGAGACCATGAATTATTACCTATAATACAATTTTATGGAGACATTGAATTCTAATTCTATTTTAATAAAGTCACAATCCCTTGTTCAAATTTTTCATTTAAATAATCTCATATAACAGTTTGGATAAATATTCTAAAACTGAATTTTAGAACGAAAATTATACCAATTTGTTACACTTTAAAAACAAAAATAAATGAGAACATAAAAAAAATAATAAATTGACAAAAGTATATGGAAGTACTCTCTTAGGTATGAAATTATATCGAATAAGTATTTTAAAGATGTTTGCAGTTTTAAGAAGTAAGAAATGCTTATATAAGTATAAACGGGAAACATACATAACTTTATTGTAAAACGAAAAAAGGAACTGAAATTAAAAGTAAATGCTTTATAAATTTGAAGCCAAACAATAATATTAACTTACCAAAACGTCAAATAGCTGAAAAATGCAATATGGGATAAATGAAAAAATGATGCCTAGAAAAGCTCTCATTAACCGTAGAACAAAAGATAATTTGAGTCTGCAATCTAATATTTCCGATTACAACTCAATTCAACCGACACTTTTTACTTCCGACATCTTATTCAAACTATATAAAAAAAACCATAATACCCAACTCTCCCGAAACTTTCAACTTCAAAAAAGAATTTTTTTCATCACATATATATAATATATCGGCCAAGAAAACTATTCTTATTCAACATTTTTGCTTTAATCATGGAATTAATGTAATAAACGTATCATATTAATGTTGAATGAGACTCAACCACTTTTAAAAAAATATAAAATTACTTTTTAAAATTTAAACACTTTTTACTAAAAAGCTACACATTGCTGAGAAGTCATGCGTTAAAAAAAATAGAAAGATGACAATGATGATAATATGCATTTACTAAGTATTTGGTGCAATTATTTGTGCCATTTGTAAGAAACGCGCAGTAGGTTTCTTTCCACGCCATCAAATTCTAGTGTGTTAATCTGTGCTACTTTTTGCAGCATTCGTTTCAATAACATGGCCCAAGTGCACTCAAAAAAAGCATGACCGGCAAAAGTAAATGTTATTGTCAAGGTTTAATCAAAAAAAGAATACACCCAAACACAATACAATCAACTAGTTTTAGGCCAAAGTCTATAAATAATAATGTTGACGAAACGCTGCATTTAAATATAGTAGGACAAAATAATTTGGAAATTGCCAAATGTTATTTACTTAAATACAGAACCATAAAAATTTGTGATGAAATTACATTATATTAAAAAATTTTTAATCAGCTCGCCATATTTAAAATTAATGCGTGATTCTGAATGCCCTTTAATAATTTGAAGTCTACAGGATGTTGAGAATGGTTCAAACAGACAAATTAAATTTAACAAAATTTAAATTGGAAACATATGAAAGTTATATTTTGTAAAGTCATGTCTTCCTCGTATATTTAATGCCTCAGATGTCAAGATTATAAAATTTATGATTAAAAAAAACAATTTCTTTTTAATAAATTCTCCCATTAGGAAATAGTGATGTTCTTCAGATGGAAAATATTTTATGTAAAACAATGATAATATTTCGCTTTATTTAATTTAAAACTCAAATGTTTAACAGAATCATAAAGCTACTGCAGATCAAACGATTGATAATCTATCAAACCTGACAACCCACGGGCATATACCTTACATTCTATTATGATGCGTTTCCGCAACTAATAATTAGAAAGCATAAATATAAAGTCTCCAGTAAAAGCAGAATTCAAATATAAACAGTTTAAAAGTCCTACATATGGCAGTTAAAAAATTTCATGTGAAACATTACCCTTCTAAATGTGCTTTCAATCACATCAAGTGTAATTTTATTTATTTTATTTATAATTTCATATTTTAACTTTTAAAAATTCTTTTATTGGCTTATTAAATAATGATCCATTAAATTTAACAAGTTATCCGTCTATCCTTAACAAATTCTCGCGTCAATGAAAATAGTTTGCTATTTAGTTCTTTCAGTCCTTTATGCCAATCCTTTAATATTATCATTTTAATGCTGAATAAAAAGTTTTCTAAAGCTATTCTACATATCAAGCAATAGGGCTTGATATATATAGTGCAGTGCTATTAGAAAAATAATCACTGAAAATTATAGTCAACTCGCAATATAGCTAGCAAAATTCTCGGGATAAATCTATTCGTTGTAACACATTAGGAATAGACACGGTTTCTTAATATCTGCATTGTGGTAAATTATTGTTGGAGAAAAACACTTTAAATGGAGCTTACTTTGTTTCAAGTATCATTAAATTAAAAAAAAAAAAAAATCAGTTACATTATGCAATTTTTAATGTTGATGTACAATAATATTTTGTCATAATAACTATGACTTCAAATTCTATAATTTTAAAGGACAAAAGAAATAAGGAGCGAAATATACACATTAGATTTAAATGTTCCCGAAAAAAAATATAAAAATAACTTTAAACAATTAAATAGAAAAAACAAGAAATACTAATTTCTACTTTTAATTTCAATTTTTAATATGAAACTATTTTCCTAAGCTATTACAGTATCAACTTTAATAGGAATAAATGTGATCGTTCATCAGTTATATGTATGACTGGTGAATTTGATAACAATGATAATAATAATAATAATAATAATAATAATAATAATAATAATAATAATAATGATAATGATAATAATATCAAAAGCCTGCCTTGTTTCTAGGCAAGCAACGGGAAGATACATATTAAAAACATTTTTTGTATCAGCACGAACGAATTGATTCTTGATGATGTACACACCTATCTACCTCTCCAATATTGAAATAATAAAAGTAATTAATGACTAAAGATTAATACTAAGTAAATATTTCACCAATAATACATTAAAGACGTATTAATTTAAAATTATAATCTATTCAGATTAATTGCAAAACCCTTTGAAATAACGAAATTCAACAAAGTTAGTTTTAGTTAATAATAATAATAATTAAGAAAGGCAGAAACCTTATAATAAGCACCGGCAGCAAAAGAAAATCAATCAATTGGTATTAATGTAAAATAAGATAAAGTACACGTGAAACCATTGAAATTGTAATTGTTTAAAGCAGATCATTTTCAAAAATGAATTTATATAATATATGTCCGCCTATCTTCCTTTTACAACCTAACAATTTTCATTTCGAAAAAGCTTAAGATTGTGATGTATCTGATCTGGAATTCAAATTAATATTTGCATCATGACGTTTAGCTATCCCTAACCTGATAATATTATTATTTAATAACGCATTGCATTTTAAAGTTTCACAGATAAAATAAATTTAAAATTCACATATTCAAAATAATTCAACCTTACAAAGTTTATCTGGGTGTTCGTAAATCTTAGGCATAAATTTACCGAATGAGGCGAGAGAATTATAGTATGTATTACTTTTAAAAAGCATTTGATTTACATTCGTCAGCATTTTTAGATTCCGTAAACTATTATCAAAGGCAATTGATCCAAGTACCTTAACGTGACTTAATTATTTTTAAGCAACAAAGAGTCAATCATTTATTTCGTAAAAGGCATAAATAAAAGAAATTTTTACCTTCCTAGAATTCGCTGTGAAATGTTAACCTTCCGCAATTCTGCGAGTCAGCCACAGTCAGCCCCCTTCTGCAAATTAAAATGGAAAATTGGATAATTTGCTTTTTTCTTCGATGAATGTTCAATTCATGATTTTACATTTAAATTATCACCTTAAAATACATTTTCCAACCTACCTTTCTTATTGGAACCATATAAGAAAGTATTTAAAAATAACTCTTATTTTCCAATGTTACGAATACCTAGATTTATTGTTAGAAATTTGGGAATTTAAATAAAATTATGCATGGAAAAAATAAGTGCTAGCATCCAGTCTTATGGTAAATTTCAATTTTAAATGCACAAAACTTCAGCAATTTTGCCCAAAACAATTTAAGTTCGTTTTCCTGAAACCAACCATTTAATGACTAAGAATTAACCATAAAATTTTGGACTTGAGAATCACAGCTTTTAATTTAAACATACCAGTACACAAGGATGCATTGCATCAAAATTCAATTTGAAGTAAATCAAAGTCAGGTGTGTGGTAGACATGGAAAATTAAAAACCTGATGCTTCAAGTCCTGTAGCACCCACACAGGACTTTTTAATGTGACTCTCAGATTTAAAAATTTATAATCTATTTTTATTTATTATTTCATATGTCGCAATTACGTTCCACACGAAATCCGAACATTCAAAACTCCTGCCTGATACTTTCATATTTTCATGATAAGTACAGAGTTCAAATATTAATACATATAATTATATCAACTAAACACATATAACGCATTTCGTTTTTCATTAACAAATTAAATATAGCATCTGGAATATTTTCTTTCTTTTCCTCAATTAATGCCAGTAATAATGCATAACACATTATACTTGTTCCTGCCAAAAATCTGCATGCATCTTCCAATGCCAAATGAACCTGCATTCCGTTGCGTTCGCGCCGAAAAACGAGACAAACACTGGCTTCATACATACATATGGGAACAAAAATATAATTTTTAAATAAAATCAGATGTGCTTGGCAGATTTTGGTGCGTTTTCGTCGTCATGCTAGGTGATAACCCACGTAAGATCAATGAACTTCTAAACGAATGTACAAAAAACTGAACATTTACACACCAGGATAAATATATTGCATTAAAAATTTTCTTAACCATTAATAACAATGGTTACAATTTAATAAATCATCATCCACGAAAGATGCATGCATAAATCAAAAAGGGCTTGGATAATTCTGACAAAATTAAAATTATCTGAATTTACGGAGACGTGTATAACATAGTTAATTAATATCAAAAGCAAGCTTTTCCTTTGAATTTTGCTCCAAAGGACAATAAAATATGAGTCCGATTGCCAACCAACAAGAACAACGAAACAGTTTAGATTCCTTTGACACTGCATACACAGCTAAAAACTTCTTTATTACTTCATAATTATATAAAAAATTCTAATTTGGAGTCTTTGGAGTCGATAAGACAAAAAAAAAATTTCCAAGGCTAAAAGAAGTTTGGCTTTTGCTAATTAATCAAATTGGGAATTAACTGATGAAAGATTTACGATGGAAGTTAAATATCTATCGAAAATACCCAATAACAATGCAAAAATTTCTGACTTAAACTGCAGTTTTTTTGCATTTGGAACTTGCGGCAGCAAAACGTGAAGAGCATAAAAATAAAGTACATGAGTTACACCTTATGGATAAATCCTCATTTACGGGTGTTTTATAAGTTTTTTTTTCTTATAACCTAAAAACTGACAGATTCTATTGTTTAAGCAAAAACAAAATTGGAATAAAGTGACCGAAATGGAATTAAAAGGATGTCGAGTTATTGATATCCAATGTATTGACGTACCACGAAGAAAAAAAGAAAAGTGCGCTCCGGAGTCAAACTACCAGACATGTCCACATGGCACTAAATATTTCACATTTCGGGATTTTTAAGTACGGGAAAAATATGCAGCCGCAGTTAAAAATCTCTAAGCATCAGAATATAGTTCAAAAATGAATGATTTGTTAATTGAATGACGGCTGTTGAACTGTCCGCTTAAATCTTCGATGTGAAGAAAAATGCAATATTTATGGATTACAAAATAAAATTGTCTCCGTCCACGAAACTTAAAGAACACTATTTTAACAATCTGAAACATTGTTAGATTCTAAAAATGATGACAAAATTGATTTATTGATTCATTACTTCATTAAACGATTTCAACAGCATTCCATACCCTAAATTTTTACACGAGAACCTTTATTGACAAATAATGACCCTTCGACCTTAATCTCTTAGTATTTGAAATAGAATATTTATAACTTGTTCAGTTCATCAAGATTTTTTTATAAGTACAGAATAATCTTAATTTTAACAGATTTTAAAATTCTTCAGAAGCAATGGCTTAAAATTAATCAATTCAATTTTTCTCGATTTATCAAAAAAATTTCTGGCACATTAAAAAGTATAAATTTTTGGAAAGAAACAATTTAAGGTTAAAGTATTTTGACAAAAATCCTTTTGTTCTTGCGGTCAAATAAAAGAGAAAGTGGAAGTGCAACTTAAGAATCATGTTTTAAATGAAAAGGTAAACCAGATCATCACAATTAAAATTCAGTATGATATCAACTACTGAGATATTAGTAGAGGTTATTGTTAGAAGAAAATTTTCTCTTCAACTGCGGAAAACTGAAAATATAACACTAGGAAGATTCATATTCCTTTTTAATATCCGTGTGAAACTCAATTGCCAGACAAACGAATTTTTCCACTAAATTATTGTCTAAAGAAACTATCAAATATGCATCACAGCGACTGAATGTTTTTGATATGAACTTGTGCATTTATATTTTGCAATATTTAATTGAAATAAAGATTTTCTTAAAATATCACACCAATCAGACATGCGAAAGGGCAAAATACCTAACAATCCAAAATGTTTCATTTTATTTTATACATAAGGACATGAATATCAGAAAAAAACTAAATTTTTAAAATAACTGTTCTTCAATAGCTAAAATACAAAAATAAAATTTCTTAAAGAGAAGTAATAGCTTAGATACCGTCAATTTGACAAAATTATTAGAATTAGAAATCAAAAATATTTGAAAGATGAAGCCCAAATTTAGGAATGTGCATTTGCAAGTATTTATTCTAATATTTAATAACTCCCGTCACAGAATACATTTGCTCACAATAAAATATTAATAATGTAATAATAATGTGCTTTCATAAGTGAATAATTTCATTATGAAAACCAGTTGAAATGGTGAAAGAATATAGAACTTATGTTTCAAAAAATTATTTAAAGCCATATTTTTATTAAATTAAAATTTACATAGCAGGAGAAGGAGAAACAGACACAGATGAAAGAAAAAGCTTCCTCTGTTGCTAGTGACACATTCATTATAATTAATTATTTTTTCTTTAGTCACATCCTGATACTGAACCAAGAACTTTTATCACTGGTTAAGTAAAACATTTTCAAGCCATAAAATTTAACATTCAAAAAAATTTTACTTGGTTTATTCTAAGCAATTCATAAAATTCCATTTAATCAATATATAATATAACTGATAGACAAAATTCCAAAATTTATTTTGAACCTATCAATTATAATTGTATTTATTCAAATAGTGGTACTTCTTTTAATTTTCTTATGTAAAAGAATTCATAAGTTTCTTAATCTGAGACACAAACATTTCTATAACAGATTTTTACCATAATTGAAAAAAATTGTCTCTTGTTAATTATTATTGAAATTTATTTGCAATAAAAAAATTCTACTACAGAGACAAATTAATTGTAATTATCAATTATAATTACATAATAATATAAAATGAAGTTCACTGAAACAAATCTCTACTTAACTTCTGTACTGAACAAATCATTTAAATTACTTGGTTTGATTTTTTTTTACATAATTTCAAAATATTAAAAAAAAATAATAATTTTGTTTTAAAAAATAAAAATTATTTATACCCCTCTGCAAAAAAAAATCATGCTTCCATTCAGCTGATATTTGATTTTTTTATAATTTCAATCATATTATCAAATATGATTTATGACAAAGACAAACAGAATGGAATTTTAATAATCTATAGAAATTGATATATTTTAATTTTTCTCTAACCTTATTTTTTAAAAAATTATTTTCTAAATGAAATGTCATATTAAATGTTAATATCAGAAAAATTTTTTTAAGTTTTTTCTTAACAAACAATTTCAAGAATATTCTTTATCTAACTGAGAGATAATTAAACCAATAACCTTAAATTTTAATCACTACAATTTTATTCATATGGACTAACCAATTGGATTTATAAAATCTATAAATATATCTCAGTAACAACTTTTAATAAAAAATAGAATTCAATTATATTCACTTGAAAATTATAGTAAACCACAAAAAAGTAATAATGCTTTTAAATTTTAATATTCAAAATTAAATAAATTACAATTCAATAAGTTGGATCTCCATATATTTAAATCACTTTATAAGGTTTGGAATAAAAAAATTTTCTACACTTACATAAAAGCAAACAGCATATAATTTAGACAAAAATACTAATTACTAACACTAATACTATCATTCTTATTTTTAATATTATTATTAATGTTAATATTTATTATATTATAATAAATTCAGTGATTAATATTATTGCAAAATTTGTCTCCAGCAACTTTATCTAAGTTCATTATTTATTGGTATAAATATTTTAATCTAATATGACTGTTTACCTTCTCTAAAACATTATTTATCAATTGCATCCAGCAGCACACTGCAACAATATTGATTTCATTTCAAATTTAAACCACAATTTTAATGGAATTGAATTAAAAAAATATGATGCTATAAACATTAAAGTGATATTTGATGACTGATGATGAACGTTAACTTAGAAAACCTTTTTTGAAATAAACAAAAAGAAGATTTTAATCGAAATATGAAAACGTGACTCCCACAACAGTAAAACTGATTTCAATCATGTTAGAACAGGACGTAAACATGCGTATGAATACTTTGTTCACTGAAACCCAATATGGCGGTCAAGGGAATAAATATGGAACACACAAAATATAGTCCTCAATATTTTGACAAACTCACAGAAACAAAAACATTTTGTAATAATAATAATAGTGGAAATAATAATAAAAGCTTCTACGTACAAAGAAATTTAAAATTAATGGCTTATTTTATCTTGCTATGGACTTCTTACTTTGTCAATCACTTGACTCGATTTTTCTTTATTAATTGGAAAATTTCAAGTAATTAAAAATTATGGTAAATAAACGTATGTAACCATATACAAAATAGTTACTTTTTTTAAATATAATTTTAATAACCTAAAGCGAAAAATTTGAAACATCTTTCCTGACAATCTAATCTGGTCAGTATCAAGGTGAACGAACAATGCTCCCTACGAGAGAAATCAAAAAGGTAAATGAAGATAATGGCTTTCTTAAAAATAATTTTTTTTTACATCAAGCATATAAAAGAAAGATGATTTAATGGCGTAACGCATTTAAAACATAAGCCCCTGCAAAAGAAAGATATCAGTGTATCTTGTAATATTTAGTGAAAGTTCTGATGCAATGCTTTAAAATTGACTCCTAAATAAATATATTTTTTCAGTTTTAAATTCTTAAGTCCCTCACGGTAGAAAAAAACATAAATCGATATAACATTGATTTAATGGGATATCTTTTGATGCTAATGATACAATCATTGTTTGAATTACAAATTCAATCAAAAAGGAAACTATTATAATTATTTACCTTAATTTATCACATATTCATTTCTCGAACTGATTTTAATTCGCTTTCTGTAAAACCCGCACATATGAACTCGAAACAAAGGCGGTTGTTTTTTCTTTTCCTCTTAAATTTTTAGTCCCTACGACATTCAATGATACTACAAAACAACTATAGCGAAAATGTTTAAACTTCCGTATCAGTGAACCGTGGTAGCCATTGCGCATGCGTCGTTTCTCATGAAACCACAGCCTCCTTGAAACCGCCACAATGGCATATTTCAAAAGTTAGCTTTGTTTCTCATTTTTGTTTCGGCTTCTACAAACAATGAACGTTAACAGACTGCACGGTGTTTTAGATTGCATCGGCTCTTCGGGAAACACTTTAAGCAATGAGCAATGGATCGTGCTCTACAATTCTCTTACCATTTTGCAAACGGAAAATCACTTCAAAAATGTCTATCTTTGGGGAATTATATTGGGACAGGAAGCTGATTATTTTGTTGCTTACGGCTACGAAAAAGATGCGTTATACGGTCAAAAATACTATTACAGGTGTGTTTTTTCATTCTGCAATTCACTTTAAATTGACGCAATATTATTTTTAACCAGAAAAAAAAACTAATTTCCATTTCAGTTTCATTTCGCCGATTAACGATTAAATTTCGATCTCCTTTAAAATATTCGGTAATATTAGGTTTCAAGACTATTTTTTTTATAGTAACAATTTAGTCGATTGGAACGTCCTGCCCACTCCAACCGATATCACAAAGCAGCTAACAGAATTATGTCCTCTGGGGTTCCAAGGAAATCCAGCTCTTGTCGTTGAAGTATTTGACGACGATCCGGGACCAACAAAAGAAGAAATCGAAAAAAGGCGGATGGAAATTTGTTTGTCGGGAAGAAATTTAGCAGATCTCCAGGTTTTTTATTCTCTAACAAAATTAAAGTCACACCACCAAAATTAAATGCATACTTTAATTCATGAGTAACGAATCAGTAACTAAGAGAATAACTTAAACCATCTATTTATTTTCAACCTTACTTTTAAAACCATTTCAAATATAGATACAATTTAAGAATAGCAGATTATTCATTATTATAAAAAAGGTGAAATGATGTTTCAGGAACTGCAATTTGAAGTTCAAACGGCTGCAACTCTGAAAGAAGAAGAGCGTTTAGCGGCGACTGTAGCACTAATCAACTTTGATGCAGTTACCCTACCCAGAGGAGCTCTAATGAAGCTTGCAGATGGAAAAGTTGTTGTTAATGTAGCTTTTGAGGGTAAAGGAAAAACAATCTCGAGACATTTTATTTGTTCTTAATATGGTCATTTCATTTGAATATAGTCTTAAAACAGAATGAAATAAGTGAAAGGGAAATATAAGTATAAATAAAATTTTATATGCGAAAAGGAGAGACTGGATGAGCATTGTGTCATCATCATTTAATCAAATTTTAATATAATTCGTATTTCATTGTTTCTAATATTCTCGTTTTAACATATATTTAGAACATGTAATATTCTAGATTTTATAGTAATTTTTAAATTACATTTTATCTCAGGTTTGCCAATGGAAGAATCTAAAGAACTGAAAAACTACATGCATTACAGAAAACCAGTCCAACGTTGGAACACCAATCTACTCACTAGGAAAGATTATAATTATTCTTTGGATTTTCTGGATAGCATCGATATGGACATACCTAAAGGTATCTCTTTTATATAAGTCGGCGCTTAAGAATTCCATTTATGGTCTATTATTCTTGGAGTCCCCAAAATGATTAGAGATGATTTCTTTAATGTGCACTTTTCACGAGGTTATAATTTTCAAAAAATAATAATATAGTGTGAATAAAATTAATTATATTCACGACTGCATTCAATATGAATGTATTTACAAATATTTGTCTCAAAATATGATAATATTAATGAATATAAGTTATCGTTATTGCTGTTTTAAGACGGTTCTCCTATTGCTAACAATTAAATTTTGTCAGTTTTAATTAAACAAAATATTTATAACAATGGGTATTATATTGACATCCAAGATTGAATCTCGATGTAGAATAACATTTTTGGATTCAATAGATTTTTCAATTTTAAGAACACAAAAATTTTCGCATGTTTATTCATTTTTATCGGGACTAAATCTTTATCATTAATTTGTTAAGATTTGCAGGAATTTTTATTTATCCTCGATCTCATCTATAATTTTCCAATTATCAATATTTATGGTACCTTTTATATTATTACTATTTAGACTTTAGAATGTTTTTAAGCAACAAAATATATATACTGTAACAGTATACTTAAGTCAATAAACTGATGTAGATTAAATCAGTACATATTTTCTCTATTCCTTTACGTTTTAGAAAGTCTTGAATTCACATTTAAGTATTTTTACCCATTCAGGTTGTTGGAGCATGCAACATGAACGAGGCGGAAGGTTGACAATACTGAGAAGCTTGTATTGGCCTGGTTATACAGGATACCATTGGAACTCCACCCCCGATTGGGGATTTCTTTATGTCGGGAATGGGAGAAAAAACTGGGATGTGCCTTTTATGATATTTTCATAAAATTTTCCGCTACAAGTATTAAATGCAGTAAATACGTATATATATATATATTTTAAATTGAATTCGTATGAATAAAGCACCTTAGAAAATCTCAAGTTTGAAGATTTTTCTTAGCTGTCTTAGTTTATCAAATAATTTTAAAAAAATCATTTTAAAATTAGTCAATGCAAATTTTGTTTAATAATATTATATAATGATTTGAGAACATCATTCAAACATGATATTCTAAAGATCTACGAATTGGATTCCCTAAATTTCTCCCTATAATATTTATTTAGCTTTTTCGAATAGATTTATTTAAAGGAAATATTCAGTTTATGAAAGATTTCACAATTTGTTTTCTCAACTCCTCAAACAATAAATTCCAATATTTCAACCTTTTTGACGGTTAAATATACGGTTTAAAAAATTCACATGACAATTCAGTAAGGCGGAAAGTTAAATGACATAATGTGACCAGCTTTTGTTCATGCAACATTCATTTATCACTAGTTATGTCAATCAGAAGATTATAATATCAAATAAAACATCTATAAAAAATTGACATTATAAACTTTGATTCAAATTTTCATATGGCTCACAATAAACATATAATTTTACTTTGTTAAAGCTTTTACAAAATTAGTCTTTACTGCAAATATAGTCCTGACTATTATCGAAACAATTTGATTAAGGGAATAAACATATTCATATGCATACTTTTACATATTAATTTTTTGTTCACAAATTTTGCTACATTATTCCACAATTTGGGAATATCTTTTAAAATCAATAACAAGGGAGTATTAATCCCGAAGGAAATTATATTTCTACTCTAAAAATTATTTTCTCATCGAAACTTTTACGCTGGCTTACTTATTCTGCAATCACTGAAATTTAAATTCAATTAATTTAAAAGCTTTGAAATAATGAAAAAATATTCTTAATATAATAATTAATTTTAGTGAAAAAACGAAAAATTAAAAAAAGCGGGAAAATTTTGTATTAAACAATTATAATCATAGTTTATGCAGAAAAAAATCTGCCCAAAGCTTTAAACAAACAAAAAAAAACTATATACCTTATAATATTGCTGAAAAAGATATTTGAAATCGTAATTTTTATAGTTTATTAATTATAAGGCATTAAAATTTTTTTAAGTATCTTTAAAAGATCTAAGAAGAAAATAATAAAGCAAACCATTATTTACTCCTGCTTCTGCACAACGTTTTCAACAGGAACGGATTCGATCTTAATGGCAAAAATAAGGAATTTCAATCTTCTGCTTCTTCCTAGCACTTATCTGACCAAAAAATTCTCGAATATCTTCTTCGCGCACGACTTTTTTGTTTTCTGCAAACTTCTGAAGATATCCCATCAATTCTGCTTCCATTTGATTGTAACCTAAGTCAGTACAACAACAGCTTCAATCAGCACTTTTTAACCTTATTACTTTGTTTAAAGTGATAAAAGGAGAAAAATTTTGAATAAAACTATTGTTTTGAATAATATTATGAACCAAAGATAACAGTTATCTTACAAAATAAACTTTTGTGCAAAATTATTAACTTAAACTTTAAAATTTAACTTAGCATTGCGTGGCAAGAATAATTAGAGGATCTTATTGAATGATGGTTACACAAATTAAAATATAAATACTTTTAACATAATAAACACAATAAATTATTAATAAAATGTTATTACACAGGCAAATTACAAAACTGCTGTTTATTGGAAACAGGATGTTTGTTAACAATTACCAAAAAACTAGTTGATACAGGATTTAAGGTTATTCCAAAATGTTGGACTGTTGAAAGAACATTTGCTTGGCTTTCCAATTTTAGATATTTAGGAACCTAATACAAAAATAATTTTTCAAACTGCTTTGCACATTTAACTGTTTTAATTTTATTCTTGCTGCATACCTTGAATAGCCTCAATTTGTTTCACTCTATCTAATGAAGAAAGAGCTTTCAAGCCCATTTCATACTGAGTTTCTTTGGCAATTTCCTTATTTTTTGTCTCATAATATTCAACAGTGTCTTCCTCATCCAGAAGGAAATTAATATTTTTGTCTTTATACATTTTAAGGCAATTTGAACATTTACAAAGATTCTTTCGCCATCCCTCAGGCCAAAATAAGGAGCCTGTTCCTATAATGCTATTTTTCTTTTGTAAATAACAAATATTTTCCTCATTTTCATTCCTATTGTTTTCATTCATCTGACTTTTCAAGTCATCACAATTCTCAATGGCTTTATTAGAAATATCCAAGCCATCTTCAGAATCCTTTTGCATTTTCTGGGAATTTAATACAGAGTATTTCCAAAGAAACGAATACTGCTCCATGCATCCAAAGCAGATCATTTCATCATTATCATTTGGCTTATCATTTATTATTTGTAAATGCTGAAACATACAAAAATAATTTGTAAATGTAAAAGTATACAATTAATGTTTTATCATTTTTTTTACTTTTCTTTATGAAGCAATACAATTATATTTTTTTGCAGCATATTTGGAACCATATAATAGAATAACAAAAAAATAAGGAACAAAATTAAAAGAACATTATGAAAACATATGATGCAGATAAAAATGTTACAAATTGAAATAAAATTTAAAGAAAAAAGAAAATGGAAAAAGTTGTTCTAAATCAATTTCAATGGAGAGATGAAACAATAAAAACTTAACAAGTGTACAGAAGACTTGAAGACTTTCATATAAAATATTTAATTGTAAATTATATCAAATTTAAACTGATGAATTCAGATCTTAAAACAAAAAATAATTTGAATTTAAGCACATAAATGATTAGCTTAGCATAAAAATTCCACATTAAAAATACAAACTCAAATAATTTACCTTTTTATGAAACCAATCTTCACATAATACACATTGTATCATTTCATCTTGTACAGTGTCTTCTGGATCAGGATAAGGTCTTTTGCATGTACAATACAATCCCCTGAAATTTTGATTGTACTGATTGTTCTCATTAACAGCATCTTTTTGCTAAAAATAATTAATGATTAAGATTTAAAAAATAAATAAATCCACTCTTATTTTACATGTTTATACACTTTGTTTTAAATTAACACAAATCATTTATGAATCATAAAATTTATTTTAAAAAATTATGTCTACATTATACAAAATTCGGTTTCTGAACATAAAGCAGAACGTAAAAAAAACCTAAAAATACACTGATAATTAACTCCAAAAAATTAAATCTGCTCACAGGTTCCAGACTGCATTTATTGTTTCCAAATAGCGAATTTCCACAGTCACATCGGAAATTTCGTTTAGTATACAGTTCAATTAAATCATGTCCTTCATGACACCTGTAGCTGCAGGCAAGGCATATTCCAGCAGGATTCCCACTTGCAGAAGAATTGCAGGTGGTACAAGAATACAAAGGTTGCCTTTTGACATATCCCTGTAATATGTAACATAAATTCAGAGCCGATTAATAACAATTATAAAAGCACATAGTATCTAAGCATCCAATATTCATAAAAAATTCGTAATTACACACTTATTCGTGTAAAACAGTTTAGCTGATTTAATGAACAGATATTGTATAACATATTAGCCATTTTCGATTTACCTTTGAATAACTGCAAATTTTATCATCAGCACCTCCAAGAACGGCGTTAGCATTTTCTTCTAACTCAGTCTGTTCCTTCAATACATCAATCATGGTCAATATTTTCTCTTCGCCTTCCTCATGCATATCATGAGAAACAGAAGGAACCTCCATTTTTACGCGCCAAAAGGGAGAAAGTCACTCCAATTATACAGAAATAAAAGCGATTATAAATAATGGGAATGTAAATTTGAAAAACTGCTAATCAAAACACAAATGCGATTAAAAAATAATAACTAGATTAGTGGTGAATTTTGAATTTCATCACATACTTCTGAATATTAAAATATTCATTTTTTGAAAAATTTAGAACGAAAAGAATGAGTCTTGACATATTTTCACGCTCCAAGGCTGCCAATAAAATAAGAACAATTTCCCTTTACAAAAAGGAATTTTCTATGTATATGCAATCCAAGAATATTTCTAAAACGTATGCAATATGCTTAAGGGCAATTTAAAACTAAAAATTTCAAGAATCATGCTAGGTAAAGAAAAACATTTATGAATACTTTTGATATAGAAACAATTTTTAAAATTTTTAAAACTTAATACCAAGGAATGACCCATTTTAAACATACATGTTTGTATATCCCTGTCCGTTTTTAAATTTCATGTTCTAGTTCAATTTATAATAAATAATGATCTCTAACTCTTTGGCGAAGATAGAATTCTTCTTAATCTGCGCTTTCGGCATTTCACAAGTGTTTCAAGTTTCCGTTTAATTTCCGGAAGTAAATATTTAAAGAATGGCATCGTAAAACGTTAACGAAAATATGTTTACTGCAAGTTTTATACTTTAAAATGTCATAACAGGAATGAAATACTAAAAGTAAATTTTTTGCTTTCGTTTAAGGTTTACAATAGAATGAATTTCATTGCAGGTAAAGATGCTATTAGAAAAACAATGTATTTTAGCGAAAATAAAAAATTTAATGAATTTATGATTCTATGCAAACAACATGAAACTCAAAGGATATGTAAATTAGCTGAAAAATAATTATAAAAAAAAATAAATTCAGGTCATAAAATTTATTAATACAAACTGAAATATCAAAGCAAAAGAAAGAGGGACAAGAATTATCATGAAAATTACACAAATGAAAAAATAAAATTCGAAGTCAACTTTAATGATCCTTTCAAAGCTTTGCGCAGTGGCGATATCGTAACCGATGAAGTTTTACTGAGGTGCGATTATTGCTAGTTGAAAACTTAACGATCCTTTCAAAGCAAAAAAATAATCCGTGGCAAACTTTAAAAAAAAAAAAAAAAATATGACAACCATAAAATCAAAAGCTGTAACAAAAAAAAGTCTGAGAACAAAGTTATTGTTTCGGAAGACGATTGAACCGCTATCTATGTGACGCACACGTTGAGCTTGTCAGTCAACCATCCAGATGCTTTTAGAAGTTTCCAGAACAATTTTGTACATCCCCACCAAAAAATACCGGTGGTAAAAAGACGTTGTCTAGATCATTCTCTCTCGTTCGACGACTGTGCACTAGGGTGAAGCTTTGAACAGAATTCTCCATTCTCAGAGTACATAAAGTCCCGCTTTGAACATCGGGACTTTAGTAAATAACGTTAAAACAATTTTTTTTTTGAGTAACTCGGTTATTTCGCTCGGTTAACTCGGTTTAACTCGCTTTTTATTTTCGGGGTTTTGATCGCTTTCAGTTATTTTTCGAAGAGAATCGAATTCTATTCAAAGCTTCAACAACTGAAACAGAAATGCCGGCACCAGCAATAGGAATCGATCTCGGGACGACGTACTCGTGCGTCGGAGTCTGGCAACAGGGAAAAGTGGAAATCATCGCAAACGATCAGGGAAACAGGACGACGCCCAGCTACGTTGCATTCACGGAATCTGAAAGACTGATCGGAGATGCGGCGAAGAATCAGGTGGCGATGAATCCCAGCAACACCATCTTCGACGCCAAGCGCTTGATCGGAAGAAAGTTCTACGATCCGAAAATTCAGGGAGACATGGAGCATTGGCCGTTCAAGGTGGTGAACGCCAACGGAAATCCGAAGCTGCAAGTCGAGTTCAAGGGAGAAACGAAAACTTTCGCACCGGAAGAGATCAGTTCGATGGTGCTGGCGAAGATGAAGGAAATCGCCGAGGCCTATCTGGGCGACACCGTAAAGGACGTGGTCATCACAGTCCCCGCGTACTTCAACGACTCCCAAAGGCAGGCGACGAAAGACGCTGGCGTGATCGCTGGAATGAACGTGATCAGGATCATTAACGAACCTACGGCCGCCGCACTGGCATACGGCTTGGACAAGAACTTGAAGGGCGAGAAGAACGTCCTCATTTTCGATCTCGGAGGAGGAACCTTCGACGTTTCCATATTGACGATAGACCAAGGTTCGGTGTTTGAAGTAAAAGCCACGGCGGGAGACACGCACTTAGGTGGAGAGGACTTCGACGACAGAATCGTAGCCCACATCGTGGAGGAGTTCAAACGGAAGTACAAGAAAGACATTACGACGAGTCCTCGATCGCTGAGGAGACTGCGAACGGCGGCCGAAAGGGCGAAACGAGCGCTGTCGTCGAGCACGGAGGCGAGCATCGAAATAGACGGGCTTTACGAAGGAATCGATTTCTACACGAAGCTCTCGAGAGCCCGTTTCGAAGAGCTGTGCTCGTATCTCTTCCGGCAGACGCTGGACCCCGTGGAGAAGGTCCTCGCGGACGCGAAGATGGACAAGAACGCTATCCACGACATCGTTCTCGTCGGCGGCTCCACGAGAATCCCGAAGATTCAGAAAATGCTTCAAAACTTCTTCAACGGGAAAAATCTGAACCAGTCAATCAATCCGGACGAGGCGGTGGCATACGGAGCCGCGGTCCAGGCAGCCATTCTCAGCGGTATTCAGTGCTCCACCATAAAAGACGTCCTCCTCATCGACGTCACGCCGCTGTCCCTCGGAATCAGAGCATATAGAGGCTTTATGGAGAGAATCATCCCGAGGAACACCAAAATACCGTGCAGGCGCTCGGAGTTATTCACCACCTGCGTCGACAATCAGCCGACAGTAACGACACAGGTCTTCGAAGGAGAGGGAGCCAAGACGAAAAAAAACAACCTGCTTGGAAAGTTCGATCTTGATGGAATACCTCCAGCCCCATGGGGCATCCCGAAGATCGAGGTGACGTTCGATCTCGACGCCAATGGAATTTTGAGCGTGACCGCAAAAGAGATAAGCACGGGGAAATCGGAGGGCATCACGATCAGGAACGACAAGGGTCGACTCTCGCAGGCGGAAATCGAGAGTATGCTGTCGCAGGCGGAAAAATACAAGGAGGAAGACGAGCGCCACAAGGAGCGCTTGTCCGCGAGGAACCAGCTCGAGGGCTACGTGTTCAACGTTAGGCAGGCCGTCGACGATGCCGGAGACAAGCTTCCGAAATCGGACAAGAACAAGATCCGGAAAAAGTGTCAGAAGACGATTCAGTGGTTGGACCACAATACGAAGGCGAAAAAAGAAGAGTTGGAGCACAAGCTGCAGGAACTCACGAAGTTCTGCACGCCGCACATGACGAAGTTGCACCAGTCGGATCAGAGCATATTCCAGCAGCAGTCGCATGGAGACTCGAAGACAGCGCTCGAATGATGGTCCCACGATGTCGGAAGTGGACTAAACGCCCTTTCCGGATAACTGAGCAAGCAGAAATGATCTCGCCATTCAGTTGGCTTAACACATCAGACTGACTGCTAACCGGTTGCATTTCGCCCAGTTAGATTTAGACTGAGTTTTATTATTTTTTTTTATTGTTATTTTAAACGAATTTTTAAATTAAACAGTTAAAAAAATAATAAAAATTTTTATTGTTTCCCTCGAACTTTCCAACTCCTTGACC
The DNA here is from genome assembly GCA_028565995.1 of Ricinus marginatus. Taxonomy (NCBI): domain Eukaryota; kingdom Metazoa; phylum Arthropoda; class Insecta; order Psocodea; family Ricinidae; genus Ricinus; species Ricinus marginatus. The sequence continues at coordinate 407,800 of JAOWBB010000011.1, read as the reverse complement.
CTGTAGAAATTTTTACCGAAAAAAATGATGAGTCGCAATGAGTTTTTAACGCCTCTTGAAACTGCACTCCTTATTATAAGAATAAAAATGCTGAGTTAATGTTTATGTGACACGGTAAAAATGTCCGTTCGCAATCATCGCAATTGTGCTTGTTGCATCCAATTTTCAGTAACTGAAATACCTACTAATGCATAAGGCAAGTTATTTTTACGAATGGAATTTAAGTCATAGAACGTTGCTCGCCTCTCAATCTCGTGCGCCTCTTTAACATACGTGACGTCGTATTACCAACTTTACTCTTGCCTCGGTTCCCTCCTGTTGTGGCACCCTTGGATGGCACGTAAACATGTTGCTAAGTCAGAATAATCGGACACGTTCCAGACAAGAGCGCCGCCCACGACAAAGACGTGATAATTATAGACGTTTCGCGAAGCATCTGATGGAATGAATGCGCCGTCGACAAGGCGATAAGTTCAGCGTAAGCGTCACTTAGATGGCGTGTCAGTCGTCCTTCGACGTAAAAACTTCGTCCTGCTTTTTTTCCGTTTTCAACGCCATTGTTGTCGCTATTATTTTCACTGTCTTCTTACAATCGTTTCACTTTTGTTTAAATATGTTTTGACTCCGCCTTTTCAATTATTTTCTTTATCACACAAGACAATTTGGATACTGGAACTTGGATCACTTTTTCTTTTTTTTTTTAATTATTTTTTATTTCTTTTGCATCCGTGTTTTACCTTATTTATTCTTTTCAAATTCCTATTTTAAAAAATTCAGCAATTTTACTATGGCATTTATATTATGCTCAAAAATTTAAATTTGAACTCCCAATTGGTATTTTTAAAAAACTGGCAGTTTATTATGATAAGGCTGCGATCCTTTGTCAACTTTCGAATTCAGAAGTTTGAATTTTATGACGAGATTTAAATTTTCCTAATGTCAGCCGGGGAAGGGGATTAATTTCGCATCGTCTTTTGTCGTGTAGATATCGGATGTAATGCGAAGAAATTGGAAAGATTATAAGAAACCTGACAAACATTGTTACAGGGGGTGGAAATAAAATCAATATTTTTCACAGCTTTTTGGTCAATAATAAGCAACCGGTACCAGATTCCGGTAGGTAGGGGTGTTTCAAACATTTTGCAAAAAATTTTCAACTGTTAGCATCATTAATGTTTTAAAAAATCTAAAATTCGTTCACTCTCGATGTGCATCTTGCCACGACGTTTTAATTGTTTTCTTGTGTCAAAGGAGGTTTTTTTTTCTTTAAATTTGGTAATGCAAGATGGGATATTTTTCAATAATTTTTTTTCCAACAGTATGCAAACTAAATTCAGTTTTTTGCGTTTGAGAATTTCAGTTAATATTATGAAATAATATTAATCTTTTTATGCCTGGATTGATATTAGAAATTTCAGAATAATGAGAGTTTTCTGTAATAATTCCGTTATTAAAACCACGAGTTACTTTATATTTAAACAGACCTATGTACATAACCATCTTTGGTTAAGAAATTACAGTTTTCAGATTCTGAGATATAAACCTCTCTTTTGCAGTAACACTTATTATGGATTGCATCAGTCTCACACATTTTATAGTAAGAATCCTTCGCAATGTAATAGTGAAAAAAAGAAATCGGAATCTAAAGAGAATGTACCATTGCTGAGTCGCGGAATTTTTAAATTTTTTTTTGGAAGAATAAGGGATAAATATGAAGCGGAAAAAATATCTTTGGCTTTATATAAAAACATGGACTTAGTTGAATTTCAGGAATTCTATTCCTTTTTTGATATGCCTGATACTTTCTATTCGTGGTTTCGGGTTATCGAACTTCATGTATGGATGCTCTTGGTATGGTATTAACTGTATTAAAAACTTTTCTTAAACGCTGACATATAAAATTTGTAAAGAATTTATTTCTGATTATTATTATAATTTATTGATTGATAGCGTTCATTTGTAATTTTAGACTCAGTTAATGGATAATGAAAGAAAAAATCTCATATTAAGAAATACAATGATTCAATTGATGTGGTTGGATGTAGAAAAAAGAATTGAAAATCTTGGATCATCAAACAATAAAATACTAAGAAAGCAGTTAAAGGAGCTGAATGAAACATTTCCTGTAAATATCCTGAGTATTAATTTTTATTATCTTATTTTCTTGTATTTTTGTTTATTTTAATACAATATAACATACATTTTTAAAGACATTGTAAAACAGTATCACTGTTTACAAATTTTAAACCAAACATGACATATTAAATAAAAGTAATTCCTCAGGAAAATATAAAAAACTTTTTTCAATTTCAATATTAACTAATTTCTAAATTTTATTTTTTATTACATCGTCTTCATTATCTTAGTATGCATGAAGCATGTAAGCTTCACATATATAAATATTTCAATATCACTATAATTTATGATCATTCAGTATTATTATTGAAAACACTTATGATATTATTTAAAGATATATCTATTTCAATATAAAATTTATTACAAAAAAAAAGTGTAAATTTATATTTTCCATTACTAGAGTTGATTTTATAAAAATGGATCACAAATGCTTATATAATTTGCAGTCTAAATAATGTTTATTATCTTTAAGTGATATTAATCTGCGAATTATTTATAAAATTTAGAATCTTTTAAAAGTACTTGAAAAACATAATTTTGAAAATATTATTTTAGCAACTTTTTATTGCTTTTTTGTTGTAGATAACTTTATGGGTGTATGATGATGGAATTTTTGGTAATGACATAGTTCTGTCTAGTGCCTTATGGTACAAGTTTTTCAACAAAAATTGTGATGATCCCAGAAAAATTGAAGTTCTTGTGAGATATGTCAGACATCAGGTAACAATGTAATACAATCTTAATTTTATTAGATGAGATTGACCATTTCAATATTTAATGCTTTCAAATGACTTTTTTATTTGTAGCTTCATTACTTAGGTGTTTTAAACCTAAAGGATTTAGAATCAGTGAAAAAGATAAAAAGAATGTGGGTGCCTTTGGCAAGTCACATAAAAGCAGTTAAAGAAATTGATTAAAATCAAGATTTGTGATTCTAGTAATAAATTTATTTTGTGTGTTAGGATTTTTAATGAAGAATAAATGACAAAGTCAGATGGCTTTGTTTAAAGGACATGTCCAATAAAATTATGATCCACCAAATTTATCATTTTCATAATGGTAAGTTTTTTCTTCTTTAATTCACAATACACAGAGTCAATCTGTTTTGTAAATTATAGAGCAAATAATTTACAGCGTTGAATAATGAAAATGCAAATCTTACTTTTTGTTAAATTTACAGGATTTATAAATTTTTCTTGCTATGATCTACTGCTTTTATTTCCAGCATAATTACAAATTTGCATTTATTCTATTTCAGATAGTTTTATAATCAATTCAAAGCATTTAAAAATTTGAAATTTCATCTTGTGCCCAGTTCTTATCTTTTTCCACATTTTTCATTTTTGGGTAGTAATAATAATAATATTCAAGCCAAATATGTTAGAATCCTTTATATCTGCAGTGAAATATGCACATTAGAAAATCAGACCTAAAAATATTACAATATAATAAAAAATTACAAGACAAAATATTTGCATTTTGATAAATGTTTAAACAAAAATGACAGTCTGATATATATCCAGGTATTAAAAACATTTAAATGAGTTGCTTTTATTTTAAAAAGACTTAATGCTTAGTAATGGATTATGCTGTCATTTATAAAAAAAATTTTCAATTATTAAAGTATGTCCTTATTTTCCATACATGAAAATTTCAACCAGAGTTAAATGGTTGACTCAGTTATGCATGGAAATAGACTAATAAAAAGCTCAAATGTACACCACACATAAACAAAGAGGAGTTTAAATTTGACTAAGATATGACAGATATCTAAGTTTAAATTAAAAAGGAATACATAACTTTAGACGAATAAAAAAAGTATTGAAAATAATTTCAATGGATACATTATTAAGACCAAAACTAAAAAAGAAAAAAAAGATAGGTCTCTGTGCATTCATGCAGAGATCAATAGTTAGAAAAAATATTTGATGTTATAATTAATAGCATTAAGAAATCGTTTAGTAACATACAAATATAATGAATTTTAAATTTTGGCATAATCCAATACATTAAATTTTTAAATAAAAGAAGGCCACCACGTTCTGTGAAATCCTCTATTTCTTAAATATTACGAATGCCAATACCGATTGTGATAATGCAATTTCCTTCAGGATTTAGTATTTCATCAGCATAAAAAGATTTGACAATTAAACCGAGAGATAAAGGCACTTATCTCGTGCTGACCAATATTTCTCATTTTGACAATATGAAGCTCAATATGTAATTGCAAAGTGACAGTGAAAACGTCACGGGTCACATGAAGTCAGTGTCAAGGTTGCAACATTACGAATTCTTTTTTAGTAACATTAAATTTATCTTTTACTTTTGGTTAGTCGAACGGCATGATAAACTTTTACGTTTGTGCACACCATTTTTATAGCATTAATTAACTATTACATTCATAACCGCGACACCAATTTAAATGAAAGAACGCAATACGAATTGTAAATGTAATTTGGGAGGATGGATTAACACGGAGCGTTTATTCCGGCCCTGAATTAAACACATATTATTTCGCGAATGTCTGTATTGTAAATATAGATTTCCCGACAGACAAACGGCGTCAGTGTTTTTACGATTTTCATCGTGGACCGTTTTATGGTGCTATATTTTCCGACATTCGATGCAAAATTAAGATTCTTGAATGTGAAAAAAAAATTACAAAAGCAGCAGTGCCTGTATGTATATATGTATATGTATAGACATATATATGTTTATACAGCATACGCATATGTATTTTTAAGAGTTCGTGATTTGGGGTTCTTGACCGTCGATCCGCCAACTCGTTTCCATTGAGTTGCTGCCACCATCAGTGGCATTGAAAGTGTTGGCGTGTTCGGCTCATTTCAACTTCGTTATTTCATACGATTTGAGTTATAATTTTTTATATATAATAAAATATTTATTTATTAATAGACATTCTGTATATACTCGGATAGTGAATCAATACGAACTTGGCATCATGCCTATTGTGATTCATTTTATGTAGTTCACCTCAAGATTTTTAGGTAAAATATACTTATATGTAAACAAGATTTAAATAGTGCGATCATAATCAAATATATTAATTTAATAAAGTTGTAAACATATTCCGCCATATTTATTTATGTAAAAAAGCATGTTAAAAAATATCCATTTAACTTAATCTGACCGATATTTATGTTTGCGATGCGACTTGCGGTAGTCAAATAATATTTTGTTACTATGTAAATGGCATTTTCCATTTGTTCATGGTTATACCAATTTAGCATGCGAATGTATATGATATATATGTAATTGCAGGTTTTAATCATGTCGTCATGCTTCTATGGAACTGGTACTTCAATACTTTCCTTAAGAGTGGCTTCGTTTTTTTTATCGTTTATTTGAAAATCAGCCCTGAGATCTTGCTTCCAGGATGTGGTGTTGTTTCCGCTTATTATTGTTGGATTGCCTCAAAAACTATATACTCTCGTTTGGGAATCAACCGATATTTTATTGATTTGAAATTTAAAGATCAAAAGGTGCGTGCTTTGTGCTGTTTAGATCAGTGAGTGAATAGGCAGTTGTGATCCCAAAATGTAATACACAATAACGACCGTTCTTCATTAGCGAGAATGTATAATTTAATACAGTTAGAATCGCAGCTTGTACGTACAGTTTAGTTTTAGCTTATTCAAAAATTGTCACAAAGAGATTTGAAGGATTGCATGTTAATGGAGTTTTTCGAGTGTTTTAATGCTATCGCACTCCTAGCAGTACAAACACCGAGTGCACTTTCGATTTCTTTTGTTACCGGATTTAATGTATTATAAGGGAATTGTTATTTTTAACCATTCCTTTTGTTTCATTTCACTAATGATGATCCTGCAGCAGACAATATGATTATTCACGTTATGGTATTTACATTGTAAATTGCACGTAATTCTTTTTCTCACCTGCTAATCTTTGAGGTTATGTGGGTTTCAGTTATTCGTTAAACTGCTCCATTAAGGTAATAGTTTTATCACAGACATTTCTTAAGCACTGGACTTAGCGTGGCGAGACTGTTTAATGTATTCATTTATCTTTGTCATTCTTAGCTTTTACGGTTTAAGACCTTTTTTTGCACAATAATCAGCATTAGCCAATAATGATTTAAAACGTGCAATGTTGGGTATTGCATTCTTTTATTTAGGACATTGGATGAGAAAGCAGGAGACGACGAACAAAATACATACATAATTGGATCATAGCAGCTTTTATTTTTAGCGTTCCGCCAGTTCTTCAACTCTGCATAAAACACGGGTGTTACACATGTATTATAACTGCATTTTTTAAATTTCTTGTGTTTTTCCACATAACTTTGTTCTACATTATAATTTTGCCGTATTATATTTGAATTATGCATTTACGTTAAAAAAAAAATTTTTATATATGAACAAATAAAATTTTTTTAATTACTATACGATGAAAATAGCTTCTATTCTTTCTTATGAAATATACTTTTATCACAATAACTGTAATATTCATTTAAATTCTGGTGTAGATGTTAATGTCATCTGTTATTCTGTCAAGATGATTCGTGGATAATTAAATACGTCCAAATTGGTGTAGCCAATTCGCAAGAATGATATAATGTAAAAGCAGCGGTGTCATATCATACTTTGAGTTGAATTGTGGAAAATGTTTCCATTTTAAGCAGAATAATATTTGCTTTTTTAGATTGGATTTTACCGTCAATCATGTCTCACCCGGGAAAACTTTCTACCTGTTTACCAACGAATGTGAGGTTCGAAACCTTCTGCGTCTCTTTTAGATTTTTCCACTAACGCCGACCAAAGGTGGTGTCCCGTCCCCGGTTTTCGTTTATGGGTTTTTCCCTCAAATATTTTCAGCTTGGCGAAGACCGCACAATCGCACGTTGTTCGATAGATACTCATGTTGTGATGTATACTTTCATACTTTGTGATCCTTTTATTCTTTCGATACAGCGTCACATCTTTAATTGTCTGTCATTTGTTCTTCACTCTCTCTACCTTTTCCACATAATACCCATCATTTGTATCTTTTGTCCTTATAAGTCTCAAAAAATAAAAAGAATTATTTGTTTAACCCCATTATTCAATGAGTCATGGTCAGAGGCGTAGCAAGCAATTAAAACGCCTGTAGCAAGCGAAGAAAAAAAATAATTTACAACTACATAAAATAATGGGATGTAGTTAATAGCATATAAATTTATTATATGACGCATGATGAAAAACTTCACATTTATTAAAAACTTACACGTATTAATAAAATGTGACATTTGACAAAATCAGTCAGTTTTAAATTGACATTACATAATTCTTTATTTTTATAAAAATATAGCGAGATTCTTTCGCTGCTGCGTGTGAATAGGGTGTGCCTCATTTTGTCCTGACAGTTTACGCCTCTGGATTCTGTGTTGATTGTGTGTACGTTGAATTATCTATAGGAAATATACGACGCACATAAGGCAAACAACATCTGTAGTAAATGTCAAACTCCGATGATTTATGTATTTTTTGCAAGAGGTTAAACAAAAATCTCACTTGCTACAAATAATTTGTTAACTTATTCAAAATATGTAATAGCGGGAAAATGGTTATAATACAAATATTTCTTAAACCTTTTGCGTTGTTTAACGTAAAATAATGTAAAAACAGTACATTCCAGGTAACAGCCTCCAGTCCGGCGAACACTGCTGACCATGAGTCTGAACCGCATAAATAAGTCTGATCACGGGGAAACAAACGGGCGATTTGTCCAGCCGTTCGATGCCGAAGGTTCGGAGCGCCGCAGATCTGATTCCGGTAATGTTCGCATTAGTATAATATATTATTGTACGTACTTTGAAAAGCGCGAAATGTTGATCCGCTGTTAAATTTAATGCGTCTCGCCTTTTTTGAAAGATTCTTTTTCCGCATAATTGTTCCAGTTTCAACAATTTAATACTTGCCTGAACCTTGTCATTGTTTTCCCAATTCATGCACCTGTATGTCATTTTCAGTATGATTAAATTCATGTGAAAAAATATTTTTTCCGTACTCCCCGAAAGATGCAAAGGCTCGTTAAAAATATCTTTTGACATTCGACAAGCAAGGATGCGCTGTAATAATAATGCGGATTTATATTTTAAAAAAAAAGTATTTTCATTTGCAGCAAAATATTTCGGATGATCAACTTAACGACCCGAGCCGTTTTTGAAAATGCGAATATAAAGTATATAGCTGTATTGTTATTGTCACGCAGGGTATGGCATTAAGTCGCGGATTGATGTTTGAGCGGCCGAAATGTTTTTTAAAACTACAAAATTTAATTTTTTTTTTTTTTATTCCTTCGAGGTGTAGACAATGGAATCGAGGAGAGCTTCATCCACGACATCGATAAATCTGGAAACGATTTTCCGCTCCAGCCGAAGCGAAATAGCGTCGACGTGGAGATATTCGATGAAACGGATAAAATCCCGGTGAGATGGAATGCACAACTGTAGGAAATAAAATACTTCGTCATTTTCTTCAATTCTGCGCTTACCACGAAATTGTTTTGTGCTTTAGTCTGGGAGTGCGTTTTTGCTTTCAGAGAATACCAACCCCGGACGTAAATGTGTACCAGCAGAAGAAAACGCTTGCTCAGGGGATGATGGATTTGGCACTTCTCTCTGCGAACGCAAATCAATTGCGGTACGTACTTGAAGCTGGAAGAAAGCATCCGTACTATTTCGTGAATCTTACCTTCATTGGAATCAGTTTAATACTGCAGGTAGGTTTTGGAAGTGGCTTGAATTTTTTCGCAATTACACGTTTCAGTTCGCGAAGGTGAATATCAGCATCGCAGTTTATGCAAATATGACGTGTTTTGCAGATCGCCGTTGGAGTCGGCCTCATTCTCAACAGTCGGTACAACGTGAAAAAACACGAGGATATGTGCAAAGCCAACTCATTCAATAACTTCACCGTTGTCGGGATATTCATCGTGACAATCGTGAATGTTTTTATATCGGCGTTTGGTATCGGAATCGGAGAGATAGAACCGTGAACTGAAACGAACTTGCCGAATATGTACGTTTGTATGGGTCACCATGGGAGAGGCCGTAAATTTGAAGAGAAAAAAAAAAATAGACAGTTTTCCTATTTTGTACAGTTTTATTCGCAGTGGCTGTCAGTAGCCTCGAATGTACATTTTTTTTTTGCCTTTATGAGATGAAAAACAATTGATGTTCCAGCGTAAGCCCTAGGAAAGAACTGTATTAATTATTATTGTATAATAATACGTAGACTGAAAATGTCCGGCTTTGGGCGAGACTAAAATTTCGAAATTAACCAAATGCTTTACTAAAGAAGGAAAAGAGAAATGTATTTGTGAGCATTTCCTCCGCAAATCGACTTTTTCTTATATTTTTGTGAAATTTACACGAGGAGATTAAAGCTTTTATAATTTTAAAACTCATTTTTACATAATTTAACTTTAGGCGATGCCTCGATTTTAATTAATGGGTTTAAAAATAATTCGATTTAAAAAAAAAAATATATATATATATATTAAATTTGTTACAGATTACAATTTTCAGATCTTGTATTTATTTTTCGATGGACTTTTGTCAACTTAACAAGAATTATTTTGAATTTTCCGCATAATATTTTCTGCAGTATTCCGTTACATATGAACAAAATAATACTTTGTGATTGATTATAGGTTTGAGTAATGGTCCCTACTAAATACTGGTGGGTCGTAACGAAAAATAAAACAAATGTTTGTTATATGTACTCACACAACGCACAAGGTCTGACAAAGGCCAACACCTAATGTCCACTTTGTGAAAGGAAAGGCAAAATACATGTGCTTGGATTGCGCTTTTGCATCACTAAATAATAATGTGCGTTAAATAATATTTATTAACAGTTTATTTTGTAATTATTCAATTTTTTTTTGGTTCACGCCAAGTTGCGATTAATATTTTTCCGTAAGGTCTCGGTTAAGTCGAGCGGCTTTCCGCGAGCGTGTGCCTGAGACAGTGCGGAAAAGCGGGGGAAAAAGGAAAAAAAAAAAAAAAGCGAGGCGCGGACATATCGAACCAGCCTTTTTCCAGTGCGAAAAGAGCAGTCGCAGTTGGTTAAAGCGAAGAGTGCACCGGGGGGGAGTGGAAATGAGAATAATGGATAGGAATCTGTCAAGGGCGGACAATAGCGTCCATGGGTACAATACACGTTGAGTTTCTCGGACTTAAATGTGTTTTTATAGCATTTGATTATTCATTGAAATTCATTCAAATTAATATCCGCCGAGGATGGCCCCCAACACGTTGTTGTAGCATCAACGTTGGCACAATAGCGGCCGCGGCGGGTTCATTAACAATGCAAATTTATTTTCCTTGCGAAATTAATTTTTTTTTTTTTTTTTTTAATAAAATTTATCTCTTTCCATTCGTCTCCGTGACATTTAACACGATTTTAATTGCTACTTTCTACTTCCCCGATAAACAATGTTGTCTCTCGAGCGGGGGTTTACCCTGGAATTTTTCCGCTTTTCCGCACCGTGGCACGTCCGGGGTGAGCCGCGGCCCGAAGTCGCGCCCCGGCAGGGGTTCCGCGCAAGTTGCCACCTCCGCAGCGGGCTTTTCCTCCTCAAAAAGCGGGATGCCTCCTCGTAGCACGAGTAATATATTTCTCGATTGATTGCAGGTAAAAAATTAAAATATCAGGAAAAAAAAAAAAAAAAAAGAATTTTTCGAATGCCTTTAAGGCCGAAATAAATTCTGAAACCTCACTTAAAATATAGCTTTCCGTTTTTGAAAATTTACTAAACGTTTCTCCGGTTAAAATGAGATTTGACTTTACAATAATTTATGAAGATTATACATATCGGGAGATGCTAATTATAATTTCCGAGCACTCGTTTTCACCAATTATCCACCACGTTGACGAGCACCGGATTCTGCACTCTCGGCGGACGCCGCCATCCCTCCGCGGAGCCCTTCCGGGACACGGCCGGGGCCCGGGTTCCTCGAGAATGTGCGCGCACCCCGGCCGGTAACTCGACGAGGACAATTATCCTGCCAATCACTCCTCCGAAAACGTTTAATTCATCAAATTACCCTTAGCGTTATATTTATTTATGGTTGCGCGCCGATATTATACAATCCCCGCATAAACTCAATATTTTTATAATCCTTCGCTGCGATATCTATTATTAAAGCTTCCAAATCGTAAATCAGGAATTTAAATATACAACAAACGACTGACTTATTGATCGATGAATATCATAAAAAAGGGAGGAAAAATATAACGAAACAATTATGGCATACACCGTATATGGATCTGACAGCGCGGCTCCGGAGCAGGGGTGTCCAAAGACGATCTCCCCAAGAGGAAAAGTCAGGTTTGCTCTTCGTTGGAAGGCTGCGACGGAGTCCGGGAACGATCGCGAGGCGGGCCCCGGGAGCTGAACCTCCGAAATCACCCCCGCGGAGAAACGGAAGGTTTGCGGACGAGGAAAGGGCGACCTGATTCGTATATTTCGGTGATTTATCTATCGAATGCCCGTGTAAAATTGGTAAATTTATCGCGGTCACCCATTTAGGGCAGCCATAATTAAATATTTATAAAGCTTAGCTTAAATCCGGACAAGCTTTTTAAGAGTGACATTAAGCGACCGTCCTTCGTGCGTCGCTTTAAATAATTCTTATCTGACTTGTTCAAATATTATTAAGATCCCGATCTCTTGACAAATTCGCTGCCTTCGAGATCGCTCGACCGATCTTCATTTGCATAGCTCGCAAGCCATTTTCCCTTTTTCCCCCCCCCCTCCCTCCCCCGATGACGTCTGCGCGAACGGCCGCGGTCTCGGGTGCCGCCCCCTGCAGGAAGCCGCGAAAAATTTTTGCGCTGCCCCCGGCCACCCGCTCCGCACTGCGACAGCGACGCATCACGCTGCGGCCGCGCAAACCTAAATTAAATCGGACTTTTATTGCCAACCTAAAAAAGTTCAAATTATTTACAAGCCGTTAGGAAAAATATAAGAAAAAAAAAATGTTTTAATTGTTCGAACAAAGCTCGAAAAAAATACTTGAAATTGATTAACCCCATAAATCCATCAGTTTTAATCTTCATTATACATTTTAATTTTATACTCACAATGCGAAACTTGCTCAAAGCCCGAAAACAAATCCTCACGCGCAAAAATATCTTCATCTCGTCCGCTGCATGAGACCCACGCGGCCCGTGGGACGCTTTCGGCGTGCCGCGATTTCCGCCGGTCCCGACGTCGTCTGGGCTCGGACGTGACCGGCGAATTTCCCGGCGTTCGCGGCGTCGCACCTCCCTCGGCGCGAACGGGAGCCCGTCCGAAGCCGTTCGGGTCCGCGGGAGCGTCCGAGGCACGGAACCAAATACTCCGAGTTTTAAATACCAAAGTTTACCCACCTTGGGGCCCGGAAAGCGAGGAGAGGCGCACTGCTGCGTGTGAAATGCCATTTCTCAAACGAAAACTAGTTTTATCCGGGGAACTTCGGATAAAATCCGCCATTATCTACGGTCATTGTTGCGCTCGGACGTTAAAATTGATAATCTCCCCGTTTGCCATTACAATGTAACAAGTATTAATCGCGTCGGGATATTATATAAAAATCCGCATTAATATCGGCCGAAACGTCGGAGATCTCGCGGCGCAGATAAAACTTTTATCTGATCCCGAGACGATGTTTTACCGCGGAGGCCGCCGGCGGCCGGGAGTGGGACGGGACTCGCACCGGGGAGGCTGCGTCCGGCCGGAAAACCCCGACGCCGTGGCACGAGCGCCCGCACGCCGGACGCTGCCCCACCCGCGGGGAGGAAAAGACGGGCGAATAGGGCGCACTTTCGCGCGATCCCCACCATATAATTACCCTCGGTTAAATAAATAAATCACTCGCATAATCAATTACAAATATAAATAATTTTATTAATAATATTATATTTTTATATCATCTATAATAATAGGTGGCCATTGTTTATGTTCCCGGCTCTCAACCGTTTAGGTTATATTTATTTTATAGCCTAGCCCTCTGAACATTATAAAATCCAAAATTTACTACATATATATTATACTTGTTCCTATAACGAAACACGGCCGATATTTATTATGTAATATACGATTTTATTTATTTATTTTTTTTAATTGTATTTATTTAAGGACCATCATCCATCCGGCGAAGTACACCGGGGCAATCAAATCGTCAGTATAATGCGGTACGTTTATATTATATATGCGGTACATTCGGCGCATCTCCGAAAGAGGGCAAGAAGCGGTTCGCCCGTTCGCACTTCCGCGAACGCCTCGCCCCGGGTGCGTGCCAGGTTTCGCCGGGTCGGCAAAAATAACCGAAACGCGCTAAACGAAAAATACTTTCTCATACCTATCTCAGTCGAATAATTTATGAATTGCCAGAGGAATACTTCAATATCGAGTTAGTCAAATATTTCAACATAAAACAGGATTTATATTATTCACCCGGGACATTTTTCATTCTAATATTTTTCCCTTTATGTATCGTAAAAAAAAAAGAACTTTCTCCGTGCGGGTACCAGATAAAGACGGAAGAATCGCATACCGCGGAATGTGTTCCATCATAAAAATACCAGCTAATACCTATTATTCTGTGGCAACACTTATGAATTGCAAATAATATAATAAAATGGCATTTGAATAATAAAACGATTTATAAAAAAAAAAAAAAAATTGTTATTATCAATGATAAATGAACGGACATAATTCATAAAACGTTCAGAAGCCGATGCGACTTGCTATTTTATATATATATATATATATATACGAATATACGCATGTAAAATTGATGAGCTTTAATGTATATTGTGGTAATTCGACCAATAAGTGCTTTAACGTAAAACGTTGTACTTATCGTTGAAGATTCTGCGAAAAAATTTACGATCCCGATTTGCTCGGTTATAACGCGTTCGGGACGAACACTCAACTAGTAAACGCATTGCCGTGCGCGATAGCCGAAGCGACCTCCTCACTATAACCGAAGGTTTGCTGTTATAAGCGAAAATTTAGCTTTTTTTTTTTTTTCTTTTTCCCTCCCCCCCCCCCCATTTCCCGAACCGGGCAGCCCTTTTCGTGTCGAAAGGTGGAAGAAAATGTCGCGCATAATGAAAGGGGGGGTCGAGGAAACGGCAAATACCATCATATTGTTATAAATTACAATAATAATCGAGCGACACAGATCCAGCCGGTGCAATTGGATCGGTTATCCGAGCGCGTTTCACAATGGTGTAAAAATATAATTTGATATTCATTACAATTGATTATAAGACGAGCAACCACAAAAGCGAAATTTATCCCCCTCCACCACCCCCCCCTCTCGCCGACCGTGACTCTAAAGGTTGCGTTTTGTATAGGCGCGAAGATGACACAACGAATTTGTACAATTTACGGGGGATGTTTCAGGAGGAATGGTAACGGCACAAGGAGGGAGCGCGAGACGCTGCTGCGGGTCCGTCGCTGCGGTGCTGCTTACCCCCTCCCCCCTCCCCCCGCGTGCAGGAGGAACCCCGCATGAAAGTGTTTTTCTCCCCATTCCCGCGGTGAGTGGAAAAGCTGTCGTTTTCTCCGCGTGCCCCGCAAGCACATCTCCATTTTTACGGCGCGGAAGCGTTCGGTTAGGTTAGGTTTCGTCGCTCGTTTCGTCTGCGCGTTTTGAGCAGTCGCCCCCGATCAATGCTGGTTAAAATCCTCGTGCAGCAGGGAGTGGTCACTCGATTCGCTGCAGCGGGGTTTGATCTTCGCGAATTCGGCCGTCGCACGTGTATCCCCCTTCGGCGCTGCGGCAAATGTAACGCGATTGTATATCATGATAATATTATCTATATCACATCATTAAGATTTTCCACCTTTATATTTTGGCATTCCGGCACCGTGCACCTCGGTCGACCTGTTTTTAATAACTGAAAATGACTAACGACATGTGTGTCGGAGGTGGAAAAGTAATATTTTCTTGTTTTATTATATATATATTGGATGGGTCGGTGCGCTATGTACACATATATTCTTTTCTTTTTATTTTTTTTTTTTTTTTTTTTTTTGTGCCTGCGCATTAGCGGAGCCGCTCGCTGCATTTTACCGCCATTGTGCGCGCTAATTTCCCCGGCGTGCAACGAGGGAAATCGATCGCGAGGATTTCTCGATCGAGAAATTTTGGGTTGATGCATCCGGTGTTTCGATATCTGAAAGAAAAAAAAAAAAAAAAGAAAAAATTAATAAAATTTTCCCGTTTTTTTTCTTTTTTTTTTTTTTTCAACGCTCTTGGCCGAACCTGTTTCTCCGTGGTGCTTAATCCCGAAACCTAAAAGGTCCTACACTCCCGATAACATAAATAAATTTAAGAATTAGCGTCAGTTAAACATTTACATAACCAAATGCCTTCACGCCTAATCACTAAACAGGGTCAGCATACCAGTGTCATTTTTAGTAAAGGAATTATTTATGGTTCTCCTCCACATTTTCTGCATTTTAAAGTTTCGTCTCTTAAACAAAAAGGCTTAAGGAGAGGACGGCTAAACAACTTGATTATCGGGGGCCCCGGGGGCCCCGAAAATCCTCTGCCCGGGCCTTCTGCTCCTGCCCACACGGGGAGAATCCGCGATCGCGTTCGTCCACCTCCGCTTGCGACCGTCGCAAAATGAAACGCACCCGATGCAAGATCTATCAGCGCCGTGTCAACATTTAAAATTCGTTCGTCCGGTTGTACTCTATTTTTCGCCTGTCATTATATATATAAATTAAATTTAACGCGATATTAGATAGCATCGAAGGATATTGCGGAACTTTTATCCGGAGGGTTAATTTTAAGTGGGGGTGGGCGGCATTTCGTTCGGGGGGCGCAGCTTTTCGCCGCCATGCCGGGGGGGGGGGGGCGCAGCGGATAAACGCGCACGTTCCAGCAGCCGGGGTCGTACCGCGATCGTCTTCGGCAGGGATGGAGGACGCGTTGCAAGCGAGCGAGACCTGGATGGACGAGTTCGCCGAAGGTGCCGCGCGAATCGTTTTCGCCTCGGAGTTTTTCCGGGACCCGGATCCGCCCCAAAGGTCGGATCCCCCGGGGATGAAGCGGGTGGACGCGTGCGGCGCGCCACCGACGCCGCCCCCGGGTGGCCGATCTTCCCTCGTCTCCCAAGCCGAACTTCCAAAGCGGGAAACGTTTACGCAGTACGAAAAAAGATGTTTATGGGAGGTGCGAGGTCTAATAATATCCCGAGTGAGATCCGAGGCAATATTCGCCAGTAATCAACACGGTCTCGTGCAAGAAAGGAATCCGGCTATGAAATATCTCGAGCCGGTTGCCAGTTTATTAGATATTAACTATCCAATAGCGTGCTGCTCTTCCTTTAACCTTCGGAATCGGGCTGGAATTCCTCCGTTTCGCGGCGTCCACGGGGAGGCGACGCCTCCCGTCCGAAAAGGTCGCCCCCCCCCCCCGGGCAGACGGGGCCGGGAAACCCGGGAAGCTCTGCCGCAGACTCCGGATCACCCCGAGGAAAAAAAAAAATAATTTTCCCCTCTCCGTTCGATCGGCAAAGCATTCGGGTATCCCGCGTTCGAATCGCGCGGCAGCTCCCACAATTTGCATATAATATTCGGTGAGAACGCGAGGCACCCAGCGCTGCCAGAAGACCAGCCGTGCCGAACGACGGGGAAATGCAGGTCGAGGCTCGTTCGGAGCGACTTCGCGGCGACGAAAACGTGGAGGAAACTCGGGTTCCAATAGTGTCGAGCACGGTCGAATGGAAAAAAGTTCGAAACTGGCGCAGCTGAAAAGGTAATAATATCCAATGCACTGAGACGAACCTGTCTTGGAGTGATTTAGGGCCTCGATTTGGCAACGCCGCATGCCAGAGACTAGCTAAGTCCCCAGGGGAAGGAGTGGGGAGATTCCTCGACTTCTTGTGCTATGGTAAACTCGTTTCGAGAAAAAGAACGTACCTGAAACCGAAGGTATCGCCGCGATCGTTTTATTTCGTGAATGTTTTCATTTTTTTTTTTTTTTTTCCTGCCCGATTATTTATTTTTATCTTTTTTTTTTTTTTTCTTTTTTCGCTTACGCGGTTTTCGGTTGGAATTCGCGCCTTTCGCGTGCCCGATGGAAAAACCGCGATCGGGAAACGTCGGAGAGTGGTGCGTGCTGTGAGATACGTGTCGCGCGGATCTCGCGCGGTGGAAGAGAGCGCTCTCGGCGAAGGCATGGATGGAATTTCGACGAGCCGTACCTGGGGATCGGCGGGATAGGTCCCGGGTGAGGACTTCCGCCGCGCGCATGGAAAGCGTCGGCGCGGGGGTGGTCGCGGGTCGCGAACGGAAAGCGACGGCTGCACGTCACGTGACCGAACCATCTCATCTGCCGTTTGGATCTGTCGCAAACCGGATGCGGCTTTCGGGTAAGAGATTTTGGGTCCTTCCGTCGGTTCCCGACCCCTCCCACGAAACCGTCATTTTCAGGTTCGCTCTCTCAGCTGCATCATCCCCAATGCAGATAAATCGGGTATCGCGCTAATGGCCCGCGATAAATTCAGCGATCCGACGTCCGCGTCAGCGGTTGTAAGGTATCCCTCGCGCGGAAAGAAGCAGCGATCTCCTCGTCGCTCTAACGGAATTTGGTACATTTTTTTTTTTACAACCGAGGCCCGTCAGCCATATTTCATTCGCGTATGCGTAAATCATGCGCCCGGCACGGACGTCTACCAGTTTCAGAAGCGGAATTTCAACTCATTTACCCATTTTCTGACCCCGTAATCCTCGGTGGTGCGGTCCTTCACCCGGGATAGAGCCGCGCTCCGGGCCTGTTCCGCGATTTGCGCCCGTCCCGACTCCTCGCATTTCAACCGGGGCCTCGCGTCCCACCCACTCGGCTCCGTCCGAAAGCCCTTCGTCCGTGCCTTCCGTTTCCGGAGCCGCGACCGGTCGTCCTGCAGGCTCCGTCGCCGCGGAAGGAATCGACGCGAGCCGTTAACGCGTCGGGCGTGATTCTCGCGTAATTGTACCGGAGACAGCGGCTGCTAACGACATAAAGTAAGCTGTCATTAGCGCGAATGCGATGCACTTGCTCAGCCAAGCATTTTATGGGTGTGTGACATGCGTGCGACGCGTTCGTTCCGAATCGCGGTTTGCAAATTTTCACCGGCACCGGCGGTTCACCCGGTGAACCCGAACGGCGAATTCGCGTCTCCGTGAGCGGAATTGATTTTTTTTTTTCCCCCCCTTAAAAGCCTGCTCTCGATTGGATCAAATGGGTTAAATTAGGTTAGGCACTACCTGGTAAGTCGTGAGGTTCGTATGTGCTCTACCCGATGGTTTCCAGTTATGGTTATTAAGTAACGAAATCAATTATACAACATATATTTAGTGCTTGGATTCACGTAGGCCACATTCTGTTTTAATGCACTCGCCTACTGCATCCACCATTCTAGTTTTTGCACTGACCGGGGACCTCTGACCCGCCGCGGCGGGATTGTCAAAAATCTCACGCTTCTCCGGGGGATTCATCCCGGCGTCGGTCAGCGTCGGGTTCTTCATCTTGCCCCCGGGGTTTCGACCTGAGGGGCCCACCCCGCGGGTTCGCGGGGCCGTTTCCTCTCCCGTTCCGGGCCTTTTTCGCGCTTCGGAACCCTCCCCCCCCCCGCCCCCCCCAAAACCGTTTCTTCTCTCCGAAAATAAAAATACCTTCGAACGTTGTCAAGTTGAAATGATTCCTCTATTCACGAAAACCAGTTGTCTGATATTAATCAAAGTAAAAAATATGATCCTTTTATGGAATTTTAAAAACAGGTACTTAACTTCTTTTACGACAGTCACTACAGATTTCTTCTTTTCCCTCGCTTTCGTCCCCGCATCGATAAGTATCGGAATAGTTTCCGGGAGAGATCGTAAATATCGTACGGAATCCGGGGACAAATGTATTGCCGACGCGTCGCATTCCTTGCATAACGATAATGGTGCACCAACCCTAAGCCGCCCGGCACCGGTCGTCGGTCGGGAACGGGAAAAATTTTCCGGCGGCGGCATTTTCCGGGGCCCCGGCTTCGGTTTTCCCGACTTTTCGCCGCAATTGCCCGCTCGGCTCCTTTTCCGTCGCGTTTATCTCCGGTCGAAGTCGAAAAAATTGGCTTTTATGGCTCCATAAACGCCGAAAAAGTTGCCATTTTTCAGAGTTAATCTCTCCGCATTGATTTCCTTTTTTTTTTTTTAATACCGTTATCGAAGTGTATAAGGCAGTCATTAAGGACAACGGCGATTCTTTATGCAAAATTCCTTTTATTTTACAACCGAATTTGTGTCCTTAAAAGCGAATTATTCGGGTATTTACGTCGCTAATAATTCCGTTCGGTTCTTAAAGCGGGTCCGTCCCGCACGGGTCCGGCGGGTATAACTTCGCTTCTTTCATTTCGCGCGGGGAGCGTCGATTCTCGCGGCGAAATCGCGGACCGTTGTTATTTTATGGGGATTTTGCGGCCGGCAAATGCAGCCGAGTCGACTCTTCCGCGGCCGAGACCTGGAAAAAACCCGGGCAAACGTCCGGGGCGTCGGTTTGCGGCCCGCAGCGTCGGCCGCGGCGGAGCTCTCCCGGAACGGCGCGGGACTCCGCCGAGGCCTCCGCGACGCGAGCCCGGCGCCCGATTCGCTTTTTGTATTTTCGACTCCGGGCTCGTTAATGCGGCTCGAACCCGGTTATACCGGACGACTCCGCCGTTTAAAAATAAATTAGTACCGTATTAATATTCAACGGGATGAAGATGTAATTAACCCAACGCCTCATCCTTCGAGTCTTCCAGAAGGTTCTCCTCATGTGGGTCGTCCGGAGATTTGTGAAGCGGCCGCGTTCCTGCCCGGACTTCATTTTTCGGCACCGGTGCCCGTCCCCTCCGCCCCGGAGTTATCCGCCGAAATCTTCCCGCAAGAGCTCTTCCGCGGTCTTGCCCGGACCTGCTCGCCCACAGGTAGAGTGCATCTGCTTCGGGTTGCCGTCCTCGATTCCGGTACCCTTCCGTCGCCGTGGGAGCGCCGGGGAGAGAGGAGAGTAACCCTCGGGGTACCGGTGCCCGAGATCGATTAATTTATTAACCGATTAATTAATAATTAATTTCCGATGGGAAATTTAAGATAAATTCAATTTCGTCCGTGAAACTTCCCCGGATCCGGATCATCCCCACTTCGGAGGGTTTTCGCGCCCCGTCCAACCCCGCGATTCCAGGCCAAGCGCCTCGAGAGCCGCGGCTCTCGGTCCGCCGGCTGCCTGCGGAGCACTTTGGGCCGCAATCAGGTCTTTGTAACGTCACGGCCCATTAAATGTCAGAACGTTAAGTTCATCTTTCCATCTGAAACTGCTGAGTGGACTCTTGCGCAAGGGTTTCGTTGCATAACCCAATCAAGCTGTTATGGCGGATTAGGAGTTGGCAGGGATCTTGATTGAAAGGCGCCGCGGACGGACAAGCGCGAATTGTGCAACCAGGGGTGACTGTCCCGGGAAAACGTTCCCGAGGTGAAAAAAGAGACAAAAATACATCATCCGAGGAGAGAGAAAAGTTGATTCATCGGTCCGCCCTTTAAACGATTCGAATTGTCAAAGGTGACAAACGTAATTTTGTCGCTCGGACTCATTTTTTTGTCGCGGAGAGGCAAAAAAAGGCACCGGTGGCCATCTCGATGGAGAAGCTTTTCCACATTCTTGTGCACCCTCTTCAACAACCGTAAAAAGTCATATTCCTTCAGTGACGGTGGACGTCGCTCCATTGTTCCCCGTGCCTTGCATACCTGCTCGGATTGTGCGTTCACTTCGAGGCCCCTTTGTATTCGACCCCCGAAATGCACCACGTGCACGGACTTGGAAACGTCAGAAAAAAAAAAACATTTTCAACATTCTTCCCTTCTTATTATATCGAAATCGAGGACGGGCCATAAATCATCCAATTGGTATAATATATTCTTATTTCGAAGTGAATTCTCGAGTTGAAAGGAAGTTCAACAAATACTTAATGCTTTTCCCCGGTACCCCGTTAGCCCGGGCTAATTAGTACCGTACGGTCGTTAAT
Organism: Ricinus marginatus; assembly: GCA_028565995.1. NCBI lineage: Eukaryota > Metazoa > Arthropoda > Insecta > Psocodea > Ricinidae > Ricinus > Ricinus marginatus. The sequence continues at coordinate 386,609 of JAOWBB010000011.1, read as the reverse complement.
GCGTGGATAAACAAATCGCGTTCGCGTGGAGGCGCGAACGGCGCGTCGCGGACGTTCGGGAGCGCCCGGGAACGAGAGCTCCGGAAAGGAAGCGAAAGGCAAGCCATTTTTCTCGAGTCAAGTGGAAAGCCATTCACGTGAATAGGGTGCCTCGATTGGTGCCATATTTTATGCCACTCTCGGGGTCCGCCATCCAATACCTCGTTATCTCTCTGTCAGATTTTTAAAAAAATGGCACAATTCAAGGTACAAACGCTCGGAAAGATACAACGATAATAAAATTAAATGTACCTGAATCTACCTTTTTTTTGTTCGGGATTCGAAGATTCATCCGATTGATTCCAGACTCGTGATAAAAATCAATGCGCTCGAGTTGGTCTTTTTTTTGCTTTCGGTTTTCCAATAATGCCCTTAAGGAGGCGAGGATACGAATCGTGGTGCATGCCGGGGATGCGTTTTGGCACGAATAATTATCGGTTGCAATTATCCGGACCGGAAACGGAAAACGGGCACTCCGACGCCCGAGAAGAGCCCGAAAGGTTTCCCCGTTCCCCTGGGACGGAGCACCCGGGCGAACGTTCCGGCTCCGGACCGTTCCTCGCGGTCCCGCGACGTCGATGTCGCTTCCCTCGGGAAAGTTCCGGCCCCGAAAGGGAGGAATTTCCACGGAAAATGTTAACACGGCTCCGTGTAAAAAAATGTTATGAATTCATTACCATTGCCCACGGTATGGTCACAGTAATTTTTTATAACGCATAAAAATATGAGATCACATAAGATGTACATTTGAGATTCACAGCGTAGATATTATAGAAAAACAAGTACAGGTTCCTCGGCTAAAATCTGATAGAAAACCTCTTTCAAACCAGAAACCCGACGATTTTCGGAACGAGGGTCGGATTAAAAGAATCGGGAGGCGTTCGCACGCACCTCGGTGCGGGCTCCGCGGGAAATTTCGCGGTCGTACGCCCGAACGGCTTCCGCTACGGACCGAGCCTCGTCTCGCGCAAAAGCGGAAACGAGTCAGCTCGGTGTCGCGTAAGCCAAAGGCGTCCTTTTCGCCCCGAACGGATCGTCGTCTCGGCGTTCCAATTACGCCGTTACCGTAGGACCATCTAAATGGCGCATTTTACCGATACCATCTCGAGCATCAGTGTTTCTTCCCTAAAGACTTCAAAATCCGTAATTATCCAACAAATTTTTTTCCTGCTCTACCCCGGAGTGCTATAACAATGTATGCATGATTAAAACGTAGATTAAACATTAACTGTATACAACAAGAAAAATTAATTTTCAAATTTTTTTTTCCTTTCTTTTTTTTTTTTTTTCTCTTGCCTAAATTCCAGTTTTGTTAATCGGGTTGACGGAAATGATCGAGAGTGGGGCTCCTTTCCATCAGAAATGCTCTTTCTGCCCGTTCCGACGATCGATCCCGTGCGGCGTTCGCACCCGCGTGGAAAAACCATAGAGAACGCAACGTCGGGGGTTAAATTGTTGAACCCTTAAATTAAACCGCTACCTACCAGTACGGAACCGTAATAATAGCCCCAAAATGTTTGAGGTGGGGATCAACCCTCAGCCAGTTTCGATTACAGCCCCCCGAAAGAGCATCCACCAATTAACAACCATAAATTTTTACAACTTCCTTTTTGAATTTATCTGGTTAAATAATCGACGGAGTTTCGCGTTCGACAAACACTTCCCACATGTCCGTTACTTCGCCGGAGCGCGGTGCTTCGGCGATGGGGTCGGCGTTTGCCGCATCCCAGGGGATGCGGCAAACCTCACACGAGTTCGAAGCGTCAATCGCAAGGGTATCTCTTAGAGTAGTACTCGCTACCTGTCAATTAACTCAAACGGAACTCATTCGGTACCTACTCATTTCCTAATTCTCCTTCCACGTTGCTCCAATCAACATGTCAAACCGGGGAGTATTTAATTTTCCTACCTCGTGTTCGCCGCCAATTAAAATATATATTTTCAAGGCCGCATACCTTTATTATGCGCTCCTCATCCTCGCGAATTTCGACGCGCGGAGCCTCCGCGATTCGCGAGCGTTCCCGGGAGCACCCCGGGACGGCAAAAAGGTATCGAGTCACGCGGAGGCGAGGCCCGACGAATGGTAATTATTGCCGCAACATTATACACCGAAACGATGCTTAACGAGGGGAATGTGAAAATTTCAAGAAAGGTAGCAGCATTTACGTGGGCACTTTAAGAATAATGGCGCGTGACCGAAAATGTCGTAAAAAGGAGGGGGAGGGGGGTGTGCGGGGGGGGGAAAAATGAGAAATCCGAAACCCGGGGAGGAAACGATCGGATCCCGGAGGCCGCGCTCCGGAATTTTCGAAGGCGACGTCCCGATAACCCCACCCCCCTCCCCCCGGAGAGGACGCCCTCGCGTCCGCGCAAGGGGCTCGGATTTCGGAAATTAATTAGCGCCCTGCCAAAAAGGGAACGCTCTCCGAGAGAAATAATAAGTTCGGAGCAACTTAGACAAAATTCAATTCTACGCTAATAATGAAATGGAATTCCAATGGTATTCTGCTTTGGAAGTAGACAAAACAAGCGCGGCGGTTTGGGACCGGGGCTCGATACCTTCCACCGCCCATTCTTAGCTTGCGAACCTGTTTAATTTATTCAATATTCTGTTTCAGATTTTCTCCAGAAGAGATCTCTGATGATGGTGTTTTCTGTGGAACCTGAAGACCTCGACTTTGACCATAGTTTCGCTAGGAATCCGTGAGGAATCGATATTCCGCTCGCGTTTCGTATTCCGATCAAAACTGGTTGTGAAACATTAAAACAAATAAATAAATATGGAATACATGAAATTTTATGTGTGAAAGGAAGCATAAAACAATTTATAAATATAAAAATAATAAATAAATTAATAACAAAACCGTATCGAATTTTAATGTTTTTTAAATTGACTTTATGATCGTATTTATTAATAGATATTTTTTAATTACTTAATCGGATGAAATAAGGAATACGCGGGTTGTGGCACCGGAGTTTTGGTTCTGTTGTTTCTTCTCGTCCGCGCGAAGTGTTTCCTGCCGCTTCCATTCGTGTCTCATTTCCCGTCGCCGCAGATCGACCGCGGAAAATGCGCGTTGCAACATGACAAATAAAAATACCCGCAGGTAAAGGTTTTCCCGACGGGAAATGTCGCGAAAACAAGTAAATATGCAGTGAAGTGGATAGCGAGTTGCCCGTGCGAACACCCGAAAAATCAGTGTGCCATGCTCCGGGTGAATAGATTAGCTTTTCTGTTGTCGTGTCAGTGTTTGCTGATTGCGGCTCAGGGCCCCGGGCCCGGGCCGGGACGGAAGAGATCACCGATGATACCGTATGGGATGCTGAGCGGGAGCACGTCTGCCGGACAGATGCAGAGCCGCGCGGTCGACACGAGGATATCACTCGAAATCGCGGAAGGACAGCCGAGCGGTTCGATAGTCGGTTCGATACCCATCAAGAGCGGGTTCACTTATCGGTTCAACGAGCATCCGGCGGAATTTTCCTTGGACGCCAACACCGGCGTCATAAGGACGACGATGGTGCTCGATCGGGAGTCCTTTCGGAGCGACCGCTTCGATTTGGTGGTGCTCTCCAGCCAGCCGACGTATCCGATCGAAGTGAGGATAGTGGTGACGGATACCAACGACAACGCTCCGGAGTTCCCGGAGCCGAGCATTACGGTCATGTTTTCGGAGAGCTCGGCGCCCGGCACGAGGCTGCTCCTGGATTCCGCCTTCGACAGGGATTCGGGAGCGAACGGAGTTTTGGATTACAGCATCGTCGACGGTAACAAAGATCAGAAATTTCGCGTCAACGTAACGTTCAATCCGAGCGGGGAAATGTCCTACCTCCATCTGGAAACGACGGGAAATCTCGATCGGGAGAGTCGGGCTTTTTACAACCTCAACATTTCCGCCAGGGACGGGGGAGATCCTCCCTTGTACGGGTACCTTCAGGTGAACGTGACCATTCTCGACGTCAACGACAATCCTCCGATGTTCGATCACAGCGACTACAACGTATCCCTGAACGAAAGCGTCCCGCCCGGCACGAGCGTGCTCCAAGTGAGGGCGACCGACAACGACATAGGGGATAATGCCAAGATCACTTATTATTTGGAGGATATCGGCAGGCAGTTTTCCATAGACCCGGAAACCGGCGTGATCTCGACTACGGAGGCTCTGAGCTGCGTCCGCCAGCAGAACTGCTCGGAGCTGCTGCAGGGAAGTTGCCCGAAAAGCTGCGTCATCTCGGTTTCTGCCTGGGATCACGGATCGCCGAGACAGGTCGGCCGAGCTTACGTCACCGTCAACCTAATCGAAGTCAATACGAACGATCACGATCCGATCATCAACTTTACCTACTTCCTCAGACCTGCGAAGTTTGCGACGGTAGACGAGAACGCAGCGAACGGCTCCGTCGTGGCGGCAGTCACCGTCGTCGATTTGGACGAAGGACTGAACGGAGAGACCACCGTCGTGATAAAAGCCGGAAACGAGCTGAATCACTTTCGGCTGGACTCCACCCCGGCAGTTCGCGTGAACGGCGTTTTAGACCGCGAGGAAATAAGCAAATACAATCTGACCATCGTGGCTACGGACAAGGGTACTCCTCCTCGGAGCTCTTCGGCAAGTCTCATCATCTACGTGAACGACGTCAACGACCACGAGCCGGTCTTCGAAAAATCTGAGTATTCCGCCGTTCTCAGCGAACTTTCCCCGCCCGGAACGTACGTTGCCGGCATAACGGCCACGGACGAGGATTCGGGAGTGAACGCCCAAATTTATTACGCCTTCGTGTCCGGGAACGACAGAAATTGGTTCGACATGAACACCGAGTCGGGACTGATCACGACGAAGTCAATCATCGACAGGGAGGTTCAGGGCTCCGTCGAGCTGAGAATATCTGCGAGAGACGGCGGACCGAACCCCAAATGGGCGTACACTCAGCTGAAGGTTACCATTTTGGACGAGAACGATGAGAAACCGAAGTTCTCTCAGGAAACGATCAACATAACACTGTCCGAAGACACTCCTCCGAACACGTTGATCGCAATGCTGACGGCGTCGGATTTGGACCAGGGCACGAATGGCAGCGTGGCGTACGTGCTGCACTCCGATTTCCACCAGAAGTATTCCGGGCCGTTCGCTTTGGACTCCCTCACCGGACAGCTGACAACAAAGGTCGAACTTGACAGGGAAGAAACGGCCGAGTACGAAATTCGAGTCATCGCCAAGGATCAAGGCGTGCCGCCTCAATCGTCTACGGCCACGGTTCATCTTTTCGTGGGGGACATCAACGACAACTCTCCGGAATTTTACCCCGTCAAGTATTTCGCGACACTCGGCGAAGATCTGCCCGCGGGCAGTCCGGTCCTCCAGGTTTTCGCTCACGATTCGGACGAGGGAAAAAACGCGGCCCTGCACTTCACCATAGAGAGCGGCCACGACGACCTTTTCCGGATAGACCACGGCACGGGTCTGATAACGCTCGCCTCGTCGCTGAAATACTCTCGGAAGTCCCTCTTCGAGCTCACGGTGAGCGTGAAGGATCTCGGAGGGAGAAGATGCAAGGAGGATGCCGTGGTGGAAATTGCGAAGGAAGGTCAGGCCCAACTTTTGGAATTTGAATCGCCGTACGAGTTTAAGGTGGTCGAAGACGACGGAAACGAAAGACCGGCCATCGGGTCCACCGTTGGACGGGTGCAGGTCAAAGAGAGCGGTCACTCAGATTTGAGGTACCATTTGGTGCGGGGAGACCCCGGGAGAAATTTCGGAATCGACGAGGAAACGGGAATCATATCGCGGGCAAAGCCCATTGACAGGGAGACGACGTCGTTCTACAGTTTGACGTGCATCGCGAGGTCGGGCTTAATGTACGGCGTGACGACTGTTAACGTAACCGTCGAGGATGTCAACGACAACAAACCCGTCTTCTCCAGGGAGAGGGACGACATAAACGTCGACGAGAACGTACCCGTGGGCCAGGAGATCTATCAGGCACGGGCGAGGGACAGGGACTCGGGAATCAACGCCCGCTTCCGGTACAGCCTGTCCGTCAATCCGGACGACCACTTTCGAATAAACGAAGCCACGGGAGTTATCTACCTCAACAGGCGGATAAATCACGAACCGGAAACGACGATATCCCTGGAGGTGACGGCCACGGATTTCGGAGTGCCTCCGCTGCAGTCGCGGCAGATCGTCGTCGCGACCGTCTGCGACGTGAACGACCACACCCCGGTGTTCGATCACACGTCCTACGAGACATCCCTTCTGGAATCCACTCCGGTCAACGACAGATTCTTCCGTCTGTCGGCATCGGATGCCGACCTAAACCTCAACGGGATGATATCCTTCGAGATTACGGAGGGCAACGCGGAGGGAAAGTTCGGCATCTTCCCCGACGGGCATCTCTACGTGAAGAGCTCCCTCGACAGGGAGGACAAGGACTACTATTCCCTGACGGTCACGGCGCAGGACCAAGGTGACCCCGCGAGGAGTTCCGCCGTACCCGTTGTGATACACGTCATAGACGAAAACGACAACCGCCCGGAGTTCACAAATTCGACGTTCACGTTTCACATTCTGGAGAACGAACCGCCGGATTCGTTCGTTGGGAAGCTGACGGCGATGGACAGCGACATCGGCCGAAACGCGGAGCTGACGTTCTCCTTTGTGAATCCTCAGCACGAATTCGTGATCGATCCGAAGAACGGGTTCATCAAAACCCTGGTGATGTTCGATCGGGAGGCTTTGACGGAGTCGACGGACAAGAACTTCATCGCGTTGGAGGCGATGGTCAGCGATAATGGACAGACACGCCTGAAGGACAAAGTCACCATAAACGTGTACGTAGATGACGTTAACGATAATTCCCCGATTTTTCTCAAGACGCCGTACAGGATTCAGATTTCGGAGGGCTCCGCCGTGGATTCCCAGGTGATCCGGGTGTACGCGTCCGACGCAGACGAGGGCATCAACGGAGACATTTACTACAGTCTCGCGGCAGGTAACGAAGAGAAAAAATTTGCTATGGAAGCGGGAACGGGACAGATCACTCTCGTCAAGGAGCTCGACCGGGAGACCACGTCGCGATACGTTTTGACGGTCGTGGCCGAAGACGCTGCTCTGACGCACAAGCTGAAAGCGATCACGAGCGTGACCATAGACGTTCTCGACGAAAACGACAACACTCCGGAGTTTTCGCAGACGGACACTAAGATTTCGGTCCCGGAAACGACTCCGGTGAACACGAAACTGAGTCAGTTCCGCGCAACAGACATCGATTTGGGCATCAACAGCGAAGTCGTCTTTTCCATAGGGTCCGGAAACAGAAGGGACACCTTCCACGTGGATTCGACGACGGGCGCATTGTTCCTGCACAAGCCCCTCGATTACGAGGAGCTCAGTTCGTACACCCTCACCATCGTGGCATCAGACGGCGGCAACCCGCGCCTCTCGTCTACGTCGCTCTTCACGATAATGGTCGAGGACAGCAACGACAATCCTCCGGTGTTTCCGAACACCGCGATTGTGCGGCAGATTTTGGAAGGCATTCCCGTCAACAAGGCGATCGTGACGGTGACGGCGGAGGACCCGGACTCCGGGATAAACGGCAAGATCACGTACGCCATTGCCAATCAACAACCCGAAAATCCGAACCACGAAAGGCACTTCGGCATCAACCCCATCAACGGCGTCATTTACACCCTCCTGCCGATAGATCGCGAAGCCGTTGACACCTTCCTGCTGACCGTCGTCGCAACGGATCAGGCGATGCCGGAGCTGACGCGGCAGTCCGCCGAGAAGTTGGTGACCGTCATCGTCGAGGACATCAACGACAACGCGCCGGTGTTCGTGTCGATGAACGCGGCCGTGATGCCGCCCAAAATGACGCGAGAGAACTCTCTCATCATGCACGTCTACGCCAGGGATCTGGATTCGAACACGAACGGACTCGTCAAATACGATCTCGTCAGCGGAAACGTCGATCTCTTCAAGCTGGACATCAACTCCGGGGCGCTGACGCTGAAGCAGCCGATCGCGGATCCAAAACCGCGGTACCATCTCGCGGTGAAGGCAACGGACGAGGCCGTGCAAACGGAGAGGCGCTCCACGGAGGCCTACCTGACGCTCATAACGAAAACGGACGGGGAAGTGGAGGAACCGACGTTTCTGGACGAAAACGTCCAGGGAAGCGTGTACGAGAACGAACCCCCCGGGAAGAGCATACTGATGGTGGCGGCAAAAATGGCGCGAACGGAAGTGGAATATTTTGTGACGAACGTGACGGGAAACGGAAGACAGGTCGATCGTCTGTTTGACGTCGACGCGAAATCGGGAGTTTTGTCGAACTCCGTCGTTCTGGATAGAGAAGCGGGGCCGGAGGTGTACGTCGTGGAGATTTACGCAATTGCTGCCAACACTTCCACACCTCACACGTCCAGCATTAAGGTGAGTTCTTCATTTCCGCTTCCTGCGTGCATGATTTTTAATGCGCCGAATGGCGAGGGTTTCGGGCCGGCACCGAAAAAAATGAGTTAATTTTTTCTTTCGCCGGAGGAGGCCGTGGAAGAAGCCAAATTGACGTGGCAGAGGATGAAAGCATTCCAGCGTGCTTTTCATTTTTTTTTTTTTTTTTTTTTAAACAACCGTTCCTCCAGTTTACGCCGGCAGGGAACGGCAGAAGTGAAATGGGTCCGCACAATTGCCACGTTGGAGCGCTTCGCCTCGCTTTTCTCGAATTCCTCCCGCTGTCGTTTCGGACGAAGTCGGTGCCTTCCGAATGGATCGCCATTTTCCGCGAGCCCGACCGTCCTTACCTGACGCGGGCACCGAAGTCGGAAATGGCCGCTCCAGCGCCGGAGAAACGGTCGTCTTCGAGTTTCCGGCCGTTCCCATCGAAAAGGCCCGGAATTGAGGAAAGGGCGGGGGCACGGGGGGAAAAACTTTCGCTTTTCGTGAATCCCGCGGACGGCGATAATTTCCGGGTCGGAGTTTTCACCGGAGAAAAAATTATTTCTTTTTTTATGTCTCAAAATGCGATCCTTTTTTTTTCTTCGCGCCGTGGGAGAAGAAAAGGAAAAATTTCCTTCACCGGGCGGAATCGATCCGCGGAGTCTTTCACGGAGGAACAAAGGGAAAATAATTTCTAAAGCCACGATCGGAGGCAACAAGACGATTGTTAAGATTTCCACCACAGATCCGTAAAAGGAATTGGTTTTATTATAATACCACGACTCTTTACTCTCCATTCACTCCAACTGATTAATTGGCCGGGCACCACATGTCCATTAATTATTATGTTCCATGGACTTTTGTTTGTTTTAAAGGAAACATTTTATTACGTTTGTCGATGTTTCTTTTTTTTTCTTCTTCTTCTTCTTTTACACGTCCATTTTTAATACGTCGGCAAAAGCTTCCCGAAGGATTGTCTTCCCGGTTTCCCGTCCGTTCGCTTCGGCGTTCGCGGTTCAAATTTTTTTTCGGATTTACCCACGCGGAATGAATGACCACGGAACTGTTTAATGACCCCGTGTCTCATTTACCATGTTAAATCGCACAATTTGTATCATAACCAATCATTATCCCAGCCTATTGTTTTCCCGTATGGGGTCACGATATTATTATATAAATGTCCTTTTTTTTTTTTTTTTTTTTTCCTTTTACCCGAAAAAATAAAGAAGGAAATGGAGTTTCGAAACCATCTTCCAGCTCCGTTTGGTTTGACCCCTTGACTGGCAATTATTTCGGCCCAAAATCACTTCCCCCCGCCTTTCGGAGCCGATTCCCCGTGCGACCTGAAACCGCTGCGTTTTTGCCGGCGCTGGTATCGAATCCGGATCGAGACCGCGTCGCGAAATGACGCGTCCCCGCTTCGGCTCGAACTTCCGGAAGTAGCTCGCCGATCTCCTTTTCGATATTTTTTCCGTTCCCCCGACTAATTAGTCTTCATCGACCGTGTCTCGCTGAATTCCTAACTCGTTTTCCAACCAGATCAGCATGTTGGAGACTTAACGACGGCACTCAAGCAGAACTCCTACGCGCAGTATCCGGCGAACTAATTTCATTATAATAATATATCATAAAATAAATGCTGAATATATATATATATATATATATATGTGTGTATATGTGAAAATAGATCCGACCGCTCTCTTTAGTCGGTGCACGTGCAGTCAACCACGGTCCCCGACGAAGCCCGGTATTAATCGTCGATTAGTGAGCGTCGCACACGTCAGTGGAAACCACCAAGGTCCAGACGGGGTGGTTTTTATCGGCGACGGGGGATGAAACGCGAGAAGTCGGGCTGACGCCGAAAATTTCCCGTAAAAAAAAAAAAAGAAGAAAACCATCGACGGTGGTTGAACGTTAACAATCGAATTTTTTAAAAACCGCCTGCATATTTTAACATTTTTTTTTTTTTTCAAAATTTAAAACTACATGTACAGTGGAATTGAACATTTTCCCATTGCATTGTGGCCGAAATGAATTTATTCATTACGCGCCGTGGGTGGGCAAAATCTCATAACGCTAAACACGTGAAATATTCACCTGCAGGATCGGAAAATTCACGCTCGGGAACAAGGGCAGCAAACTGCTTTGCCGCGACCGAAAAAAACCTCCTCCTGCTGTCGGCCGCCCGTTCGCACGCGTCCCTCTCGATCCCACCGCCGCCTTCCGGGGGGGGGGAGGGAAGGCAGTGCCTTTTCCCAAGGGCAGGCACGGCCACCATTTGATGAGTGACAAGGCGATTAAATAATCACTTTGGTAATTGTCTCCTTTTAATTTGATTAATTGCAGCCGGGACTCAAAGCGAGGAATCTCGGCTCGGTCTTGATACATCCGACCGTCATTGTTAAAGAACGAAGAAGAATGGTGGGACCTGTCTCGCGAAGAATGGTCTCTCCAGTCGAGAGACCCGTTCGGAACTCATTGAACCTTTCACGCATTCGGACGACAGATCCGTTGCCCTTTCTCACCGCTTTGTCTATCCTCCCGGTCCATTGTCTTCGGATGGGATCAAACTGTCGAATCATTTCGTCCGCGGCTACCACGGTTCCGACGAAGCGGGTGGGCTTCCGGAGGAGGGGCTTCGCGGTGCCGGAGCATCTGCGTGACCCGCGGACCGGCCGTAAATTCACCCGTTGAAAAGAAGATTTAATCCCCAGAGGAGTCCGACAATGCCTCGCCTTCCGGATTAAATTCCTTTTCGGACGATATTTCATGAGAAGAAAGAAAACGGAAACCTTTGTCACGGTTCGGTCCTCGGAAACCCGACGGGAGCCGAGAGGAGGGGGAGGGGTGCGCGAAAAGGGAAGGATTCGATTCATCGATCGATTCCTCGACCGACGGCTATCGAGACGGATTCAAGCAATCGCTCTCGCATCCGGGTTGCCTCGTCCCCGTGAAATCGAGCGACGGGTCGAGACGCACCCGAACGTGCTTTGCGGGCTGTTCACGCATCCGGAAAGTCAAAGCCACGCCCCCTCCCGACGCGAAGATCGTTTTCGCCTCCTCCGAGGAACGGTCAACGGACGCGCGGGTCGGCGGGGAAGACGGTTTCGACCGCGAAGAGCTTTCGGCCGCGACGGCCCGTTGCCTTTCGGCGGCGCGGTCAATCCCCGGCAACATTACGAAATCGTGAGTTTTAGAAACCACCCTTAATCGGGGCTTGTCAAAAAAAAATGCAAAATCATTCCTCGCAAACCAATCGTCCTCCAATCTATGACTCAGCTCATTCCAATATGGTGCTCGATCCGCGGTTTCCCTCCTCTCTCTCTCTCTCTCTCTCTCTCTCCCTCCCCTCCCTCGACGCAGACTCCCGGATAAACTTCTTTCGTTCCGAGCCGCTTAATCCCGGTTCCCGAAGGCTCCGGCACCGGACCGCCATCAAGGCGAATCGGAGAATTCGCCTTGGTGAAATTCCCGGCGTCGCCCGCCCCATTTAGATCTTTATCCAAGGCTGATCGGCGGGGAGGCGACCGGTGGCCGAACGGGAACGGAGACCGGAAGAGGGACGAAGGGGCGCGGCCGCATCGCGGAGGCCCCTCGCGAGCCGTCGCAACGCGTCATCCGCGCGGGCCGTACCCGATCGGGCAGCCAACGTAAAAAAAGAGAAAAATTTCGCTCCTTTTCACATTTCATTATCGATAACATGTGTAGAAATGCAACATTACAACATTCGCCCGTATCGTTTCCTCATTAATTATTAATTATACGATATAAAATAATAATATTAATCCTTATTTTGACTCAATTAGGTTACAAGCTCGGCTGAATTTTTTTTTTCTTTCCCATTAGGAGTCATATTCATAAGCGCGTAGATTAAGGAGTGGTATTTATACTGTATATATTTATATAGAACATAAATAAATACTGTATTTAAATTTTAATGAAGCCAAAGTGGTTTTCCATAATGTGGATGAGGAAATTAAGACAGAAGGATCAAGTATCACATATCTTAGTGTAAATCTTATGGATTAAAAAAAAAAAAAAAAAAAAATCTATTCACGGTACCCGACAAGTTTTTTTTTTCCTACTTTTAATTATTAATTGCTTTTATTAACGCCTTTTCTCGCACTTATGGGGGCTTACGCCTTTCGTAAGGTTAAATAATTATAGATAATTTATCACTTTTAGAGCAATAAAAGCGAGGCATTTGTGTGATGGCAAATTGACGTGGAACGTTCCTGTTCCCGGAGCAGAGCCTCAACTTTTTCGACGGGGTTTCCGCTCCGGGCAAAAAGGCTGCAGATATCCGGCGTCCGCTTCCCTCCCCCCCCCCCCCCCCCGGAGCCGGTGGGGCAACCCGCGGCCGATTGATTGCCGCCTTCGGCATGATAAACTCGCCGGGAAAATCGCATCGGCGCGAAAACGCGTGCCTGACGTTTCGAAGGAGAAAATTGAAAAGGGAAAAAAGAAAAAAAAAAAAAAAAAGCAGTTTTCCTTGCGCGAAAAAAAGAAGAAGGAAAAAATTCGCGGGACCCCGGAACTTTGCCGCGATTTTCCGTCGGCGGTCTCTCGGCCTCGCGCTTCCGGAATCCCCGTCGGAGGAGGTGCGGACCGCAGATGCGTTCGCCGGTTTTCCCCGGAGGTGCAGCGAAAATCGGACGCTGCTGCCACGACTGAGGGCGCTCCATCGTGACAACTTTCCAACGCCGTCGAAAGACTCTTTAACATTCATAACTGTACATTTGGAATACTATTAAAGCGGGCAGTTCGTATAATAATAATTTTGCACGCCGCGGGTTTTCGTTTAGAGAAGCGGGGATAACGAGGAGATGGAGAGTAATTGACGTGGAAGAAGATTACGTCCGTCTGCGTTTGATCGGTTTTCCTCTCCGAATTGAATCGGCCCGGGTCGTTCCCGTTAACTCCGACTGCAGGAGGATTCGCCTCCGTTCACGGTCCCTTTGTCCGAGCGTTCGAGATCCGTTTCCCTCTGGTAAGTTGGCACCTCTGCCTTCGGAATCCAATTCGCCTTCGCGATGTGAAATTAATTGGAATGAATTTTGAGCGCATTTTTGCGCTTTTCTCCGCGCTGTCTTATTTTTAATTAAAAATTATCTCGACGATCCATCGCGCGGATGGGAGGCGCACGATCCCTTCGGGTGCTCGACCTCATCGCGTCGCGGACCGCCGACCAGACGATTTTGTCGGCTCCCGGCTCCGGTCGAATCTCGGGGGTCGCGCAGGTTGCTGCTTTCGGTTTCCGGTGGCCCGGAAGGGGGCAGGGCGAATTCGCGAGTTTGTGTTGGGTTATTCTCCTGCGCGAACCGCCTCGGAGCCGCGGCCTTTCCCCTCCCCGGAGGAGGGAGCCCAATGGCGGCGGAGCGGTTTCCCCGCGGAAAAAGAGGGAAACCCGCCGTGCCGCGTCCGCCCTGCCCTGCTTCCACGGACCGCATAAATAAAGATAAAAGCGCGGTGCCGATCCGAGTGCCATAACTGTCCGGCGGATTGCCCACTAGAGATAGCACCGGGTCCGGCCCGCATCGATTCCATTAACAAAAATATCAATTTATCCGTAATAACCGGCCTTTAACCGAATGACTTCCGTTTATCTCCTAAATGTCTTTTTATCTCCGGCGCTGGGCTGCCCAGACGAACACGAGATCAATACGCTCCCATAATGTCGCATTATTAAGATTACGCGAGGTATTTCGCGGCGACTTGCGGCTTTTTGCCGCGGTTCCGGGGATCGGCGTCGCGTTCGCCTCCCCGCGGGTTTTCCGTTTCCCTTTCGAGGAGGCGGCGGCTCCTTCGCGCCTTCCGCAGATTCCGCGATTTCTAGTTACCCGATCGCGGCGTCGCACCGTCTGCGGCCATCCCCGACTTTCCGAACGTTCTTTTGCGCAAATTCGCGCCTCGCATTCCGCCGACGAGCGACGGGCCGAAATCTTTCTGTCGCAATCCGTATTTTCGCATAATTACGGCACGTATAAAAACAGCTAAACTCACATAGATAATTTACACCGAATTACATTTCAAATGTCCATGGTTATGTAATTTATTACATGAAATAATATAATTTTAAGACTACGTGATTCGACATGTAACAATAGCATGAAATGAATATGGATAATTTAAAGATGCAGAATAAAAACTTTTCGGCCGTATAATGTAGAGTACACGGCAATTTCGGTCCGGGAAAGTGCAGAATTTGACGTGGCGCAACCCGCGCGTGCGAACGGAGCCGTTTTTTTTTTTTTTTTTTGCCATTTTCGATTTCGTACATGCGGAATCAGATATTTGAATTTCCCACGGCCCGTTTTGCATTTTGGCGAATCGAACACGCCCCAGAGCGGCAAACCTGTCGCAATCGAAAGTATCTGCATCTATATGGAGCGGAGGCTCGGCTCCCCGTGGCCGGCGCACACAAGGAGGACAATGCCTGCATGTTTTGTACATTATCCGTGACGTCTGCAATAATATTTAACACGTCATTAACGAATTTAACACATGCATGCAAACGTAACGTACACAACCCTTATATTGTGTATTTTTTTATACGAATGTAATTACTTTTCATGAAATTTATGCCTTTCTCTGTCACAGTTTTTACAACGCGTTAAATGCCATGTACGAGAGTAAATTGAAGTTTCGAATGCGAAAATATCCGTTCGTTCGATCCTCGTCTGGCGTTTTAGCCAATTCTGCATTATTTAAAGCCGACCGGCGACGTGGTTAATTCAAATGGGTTTTTATTGCTCTCGGCGGACGCTGAAACTGCAGATAGCGGAGGCATCGGCCAATCGATCGGGTCCGGCGACCCCTCGGCAACCTTCCCTCGCACGTTGCCCCATCCGTCGATCGCTTCGGCAGCCCTCGCCGCTTTCGGGCGGGAGACCCGACGAATGCCGAAGCCGAAGCGATGCCTCCCCGGTCTCGCTGCACCGCGCGCGCTTATAAATGGGTCCTCGCAAGCGGAAGATTCGGGATTTGTTTCGCCGCCACCTTCCTCTCGGTCATCGTTTAATCCCGCATTATCTACGTGGCCAAAAAAAAAATGTTTTCTCTCATAATTAATCGCTTACATGTTAACATTACCCTTAATCAATAACGTAGATGAATGATATGCTGGGGTTATTCATTAAGGTGCACAGGTACACATGTTTCTCTAAAACCGATTTTTTTTCTCTTTTTCTGTCACAGGTAATTATTCATTTCCTGCTTCTGATACTGGTATCACTCTCGGGGCCTTTTTTTCTTGCTCGAACGCGGCCATCGGAGATGGAGAAAAAAAAATGTTTAATTTGCATACGGATAAACACCGGTTCCTCAATGGCCCACTCGTTGAGGAGGATGCGCCGCCGGTTCCGGATCACCCGCGGAAAGGCGTCCCGACCGGAAGCCCTCGCTCCGCGGCCTCCGCGAACCTCCCAACCTGCCGCTCGGTCGCGCAGCCTCCGCTTTCGTCTCGCGCGAGCGCTGGTCGGCGCGAAAAATCGTCCCGTCCGATGCTGCCGCGGGATTTCGGGGTCCGGAGCCGCTGTCGCCACCGTCATTGACGTTTCCGGCCTTCTCATCGGAATAATCCGCGGAACTGTCTTCGGCCACCGCTCGGATGACGGTGCTTCTCCCCTTGTCGCGTTCGTTTCTCCTTCGCCGCCCGGGCGTTCGGCGTCGGGCGGTTCGCCGTGGAGCGCGCGATCGCATACCGAAACACGCCTCACGAACGCGGATAATAAAAAAATATTCTCCGCGTATAATTTAACGATGTTCATAGTCAATAAACCCATAAATAATAAAGGAAATATGTTGATGAGGCGCTCGAATCATTTCTTAATCTCTTAAATGACAAGCAACATGATTTTTAACCGATGCGGTCGGACATTGACGTGAACGCAGATTTTGATCTATTTCTTCTTCTGGCATCGCCACTTAACCGCGGACCGGGGCACCCGTCTCGGAAGGGCGACGCCGACCGTTCGCCCGCCTTCGCTCCTGGCGGGAAGTCCCGGGAAAAGTCCACGTGGAAATTCCCGTGGTACGGGCCGAAAAAGAGCGCCGGACCGCATGACCGATGACTTACATCTGGCGTGCTTAACCTTAACCGTCTAGAATTACCGAAGTCGTTTAATGCCAAAAAATAAATAATGCGATCGCGCTTTACACATTTGTCTTATAACCGAAAACCAGATTTTAATTAAGGTAGATATGACTAACAAGCCATTTTATATTCGTAGTTAAAAGCCGGGCCGGGATAAGGGGCAAAGACGGAGCCCGGGACATATCTTCCACTTTTTTTTTATGTACCCGGGGTTTTCAAAAAAATTTGAGCTTCCCACAATAAATCTGACCGCCCCATACATTATCTCCGTTAATATTTTCATTTAATTAACGAATCCATAAAAATACTCGAAAAAAATTTGTCATCGAGTTTGGACAGCCCAAAAAAAAAAAAAAAAAAAAAAAAAAAATGGACTGAACGCCCGAAACAAGTTGACTTGTCGTCATTATTTTACATCATTAACTCTTTTTTGGTCCTCCGTGCGGACATTCCCCGGAAGGAGAGGCAGGGGTGCCAAATGCGGCGGATCCGCGCTTTGGCGGAGGCGGGGAAGGGGCCGGGGCCCGCGTCGGAAACGCTCCGAACCCCGACTTTCCCGGTCGTGCCACGTCAGAGGGGGAGAGATCGTCGTCCGGAAATTGTCCGACCCGAAAGCCTCGTTTCCGAGGGCGGGGCGGAAATGAATTTTTTACCCCCTTCGCGGATCCGGTATGGTAACCGGAAGTGTCTCCCCGCAGGGAGAAAGGGAATCCGGCCCATCGGGTTGTGACGGTTGGGAACGCTCGGTGCCAGTTTGGCATTCGCCCGCCCGGAGGGTTGCCGCCGACCTCGGGGGGGGGGGGGGCCTGCACCGGAAGCGACGCCGCCTCCCGGAGAGGGAGCCGCGCTCCGCTTCGGCCTTCTGCGGGGAAGGAGAGGGAGCTTCCGGTTGTCGGAAAAGAAACGGGAAACCGAAAAAAAGAAAAAAAAAATTGATTTTCTAATCTAAACAGTTAATTTCACGAATGTAGTACAAGGGACAGGAACAAATCAGGTTTTCGATATGAAACGGTTTCGGATTGATTGGTGGGATTCGAGGTGAAAAAAGTCGCGAGTGGGGCGCGGGGGCCCAGAAGAAGGCGCAGAAAGAGGAAAATATTTGGCTCCGATCATGTGGATCCATTTTTTGTTTTTTTCAGAGCCGGAGGACCACCTCCGGCAGATTTCTAATATGTTGTAACACGAAGTCATGTAATGGAGGCGGTAAATGTCCACTTGAAACCGGCTCGTACGTCATTAAAGAATGCATGTCTGCATATTAAATGGTTCGTTTAAGTTGATTCCCTTTTTTTCCTCTCTCTTTTCGTCTTCGGAGCTCTCCGGGGATCGTCTCCTCCTTCCGTCCGCGGACGGAAACGCTTCGGTCGTCGCTTCCGGCCGGGCGCCGGGTCCCGTCCGTCCCGATCGATTAAATGCGTCGATCGGCAACCTCGGGACGCCCGTGAATTGCATTTTATTTTTCCTTTTCCCGCGAGCACGAGTCGGGCGTCGCATCCGAACACGCGGCTCGTCCGTCTGAACGGTCCCGGAACCTTCCGCCGTTCGCCTGCCGAGGGAGGTCTTCCCTTCCTTCCGGACGGATGGCCGTCCGCAGAGTTCTTACGCGGGCTAAGGCGAGCATCCACCGAAAACGTTTAAGTTACGGATACCTGATCTCGGTTTATGAAAGTCCCATTAATCATCCGGGTTATGAATTCAAGTTTTTTTTATTTTTATTTTATTTATTTATTTATTTATTTTTTTTTCTCTCCTCGAGAATTGTCAAAAACGAATATAACTCTTGATTTTTATTGGGACGGTCGGGGCGCACCCAAAATTGTTTTGCAGCGGCGGGGTTTCCGTTTTTCTCCGGCGCGTCTTCCGGAGGAAAACGGGGAAGCAGACGAGAGGACGACGGAGTTTCGCGGTTGGAAAGCGGGCGCGATGGGCGGAGAGTCGCCGCTCCGAATGCGACTTTTGCCGCTCTCATTGGACGGATCCGTTCATCCCGGCCCTTCGGCGTCCCGGGGAAATTCCTCCTCCCGCGGGCGGCAGATCACCGAGGCGGACCGCGTGAGTTGCGAAGGGAAGGCGGCGGAAGACGCCCGGAACAATGGGTCGCAAATAAGAACCCGGAAACCGGGAAACCCGAGTAAGGTACCGCTGACGCTCCTCCGCGATATTTACGGCGTTATTAACGCGGCGGCGGGTCCCTTTCGGCCTGGATTGCGGGCCGAGACGCTCGCGGATTTTCCGGGCGAGGTTTTCCGGGAGGACGCGCGGAAATCGACGCCTTATCTTCCGACTGCTCCGCGTTTCGGTTAGGATTTCCGCTGGCTGATGGAACGCTCGAGTTCGTACGGGGCCTTTTGAGATTTCTCCCCTCTGCCTTTGCCTTTTGTGCTGTTCGATCATTTCCCGAATTTATGAAATGGGTCTCTAACAATGCAGACAATGCTGAATTGAAACCCGTTGCTCGGAGCGGTCGCAGTTGGTTCCTTCTTCTCTCTGCCACTCATGCTCTTCAACAAAAACATTTTTTACATTGGTTCTTATTTAATTGAATGGTGAAATCATGTCAGAAACCCACAAAAAAAAAAAAAAAAAAAATAATACAGTGAAAAGCCTCGACTTTAACAATGGAGAGATCCATCAAAGCAAGGAACGTGTTGTCATTCGTAAGAACGGCCACTCTTTTGGGTTGGTTCTTCGGGCGTTCTCGGAGTCTGCGGAAAAATCCCACTGCGGCTCGCAATCGATCTCTCGATAAATGTTTCGATTCGACTCTCGAGGGGGGGGGGGCTTCACCCTCGGAGATTTCCGCCCCGCGGGGCGATCCCCCCGAGGTCACGTCCTCCGGATAAACGCTGCCAATCCCAGCACGGGTAAAGAGCGAAAATGTTTTCTCACGTTGGAAATGGGAATATCATGAGTCCCACTATTAACTTTTCTCTTATAAGGTAATCAATTATCACACAAAGTATACAGTTCGCTCCAGCCAGGTTTATAATGGTATGGCGAATTGCACGATGAACTTGAAAAAGAGGAAGATGAACGCCGAGGCAGAATGGGTTATGATGATCATTCGCGAATGCCTCGCGCGGATGCGATCCATCGACGCGTCCGCGGGCGTGCCACCTTCGGGATGCTTCCACGGCAACCGGAAGAAGGACGGCGAACCGCTCCCGAAATCGATCCGCGACGGATGACGGGGCCGGGGCACGGACCCGGGGTGCGGATCCGCGCCGTGCGAATGCGTCTTCATTGAAATCAACCACCCAAAGGCCGTTATTAAATCCATCTACCTGAGCGCCGCGACGGTTCGAGGCACCTCCTTTGAATTAATCGCCGCGTTTTCGAGAAAAAAAAAAAAAAATCGAAAAAACTTCCCACGGGGTCGTCGGGGGAGACGCACCGAATATTTATGGGTGTCTTAATCGGTTACGTGAGAGTTGTGCCGAGCGAGGCGTCAGCGGTTCCCGCAGCCGGAAGGAAGCAGAGTCGCACGGAGCGATGCCCGAACCTGCGTGCCGCGCCGGGCGGGAAAGAAGCGGAGTGGTCATCGACGCAAGGCGAACGTCCAGGTGAAGCAGGTACCGGATCGGGTTGGGTACCAACCGCTCAAACTCATTTTCTTCTCCTGAATTATTAATTTCATTCATACCATTTCTTTTCTTCCTACACTCACCTGAAAATGATCCATGAGGAGATTGGTTCCACGGCGTCGTTAAAAACGCGTTTCGACTTCGTTTGCCGCGCCGAGTCGGGAGAGAGAAGCAAACGATCCGGGAAAAGAGAAAAAGCGCGAAATTCAGTTTGCTGCCGATGGTAATGACGCGGACGGCAATGTTCCGTCTGACGAATCGTGCCGTCGCCGGAGCACGTAGACGCTCCGGCCGCGGTCGCGTCTTCGGCCCCGGGAACCCGCCCCGTTTGGCACGGGCCGTGCCCCTCGCGGTTCCTTCCCGGGCGATCCACCGCGAGCGGGGTTCCCCCGAAGCGCACGGCGAATCACAAAACCATAGTTATTTACGACTAAAAATAGAATTTACTCTCCCTTCTGGCCCTTTGATGAAGGTGTCTTTCGTCCAAGCTCTAATCATTACTTTGCCTTATATTAATTATAGCCCTGACCGTTATTTATAACGTCCTCCAATACGTTGCAGATACCTCGGATTATAATGTCTCGGAGGAATATGATATTCAAAAGCGGAATATCTTCACGTCCGTTCGGATAAAACTACACTCGGTTTTCGAATCCCACGCGATGTCAAAACTTCTTTTATAGTGTGAAGGTGGTGGGGTTAAGGCCTGGCCCAAGCACACGACACACGCGGACGCACACACGGACGCGGCGCCCCGCGACGACGGACGGAAACGTGCTCGACGGCAGCGCCTTCGCCTTCCGTTCGCGGCTCCGATCGTTTCGCGAGGGAAAAGGAGAGGCGAAAACCGCCCGGCGCGGAACGCTCCGCGTTCGTCCCGTTCGCCGGACCCCTCGGGCGAGAGTTGCCGGCTCGGCGGAGAGTCGACCGCTTTTTTTTTTTTTTTAATGGAGAACGCTCGTCGGTGTGAAGTGCACGAATTTGAAATGTTGAAACTTAATATTTTTTTAAATTTTAATTTGCCTTCCATAAAATGCGAGAACTTCGCCATTATTTTAATCGCGGAGGGCCCGAAACGCGGCCTTTTCCGCCGGTGGCCCCCGCTGCGCGAATCCTGCCGGTCAGGTGTCCGACGCGCCTCCCGGGCATTCGTCCCGTGCTTACGATTCGGGGCCCCGTGGGCTCCGGACGTGCGGGGAGGGGATAATTACAAACGATTTTTAAAGCTGTAAAATTAAAGAGCCGTCGGTCGTTTCTTCGGTATTAGATTAAACGAGTGGAAATCTTCGTGATTGGCAGCACTGCTACGACTCGCATGCGAAATAAATATGGCGCTGCAATTAGCATTTCTCGCTCGTCGCGACCCGCGTAATCCCCGATCGAAAGCGCTTTGAAAGACGCATATGCGAGGAGTTGCCGTCGGCGCGGTCGAAGGCCCCACCTCGGGCCCGAGAGAATGCCGGAAACGGAAGGCGCGGGGCCCTTGGAAAGCCTCGCATGCGGCCGCTTCATCGCGGATTTAATGGCGAAAGTTATCGACTGCGTAAATTTGCACGACGAACGATTGTCTGCACATAAACATTCGCGCCGTTTAGCTTTGGAGGCAGGTCGCGGGCATTGCCACTTTCGAACGTCGGGATTTTAAGCCGAGCCGCGCACGTTCCCAGCGAAACGATGTGCGCGTCGATGCGGCGATCAGGCGTTCGCACCGGTCGGACTTCAATCGGTGCGAAGCGCGTCGCGGGCAAAATCGGATTTTGTGCCGGCCGGAAAGGGCAACCGGAGAGGCGAGTGCTCCGGGGCCTTCCGGCAAGTGCGGAACGCGCGTTCGCATTCGTCATCCGGAAACCGCCCGTCTGACAAATTGCAAACGACGCGGAGTCCGTGCCCTTTCGAGGCACCCGCGCGGTTTCTCCGGCCCGGATTATCCGAGCCGATCTCGCTTTTTGCGGAATAGGAAAAATCCGTGATTTATGGCGCCGGGACCGGTTCCTTTTCATTTCCGAACTGCCCCTCCCGGCGAGGAAGGCGGCCCGCCGGACGACAATCGACGCCCGGTTGATATTTCGCGAAGTCCTTCGAGACGCCGGACCACTCGGGGGCGCGTTCGCGTTCGCGACCCTTGCGGCGTTCGCGCGGTCGGGCCCCGCTTTCGTCGCCGACGATTTCCGACCCGCGCGCCCGTCGATCCTTACGAATCCGCCGCAAATATACGCACGCGCGTTTATGCGCCTTTACACGAAACACAAAACGCGTCGAACGGAGAACGGCCTCTCGAGAAATCTTACGAGCTGGAACGGCACGGTAAGAAGACGGGGACTTCGGTTTGGCCAGGCATGAGAGAGAGGCGTCGGCTTCCCCGGCCGCGCGCATGATTTATGTTGATGGCCGACCATGCTTTGGGCCATGTCCAGCGCAGGAGTTCTCTCAGTCAGGGGTCCGAAACTAAATTGAACCTTAAAAATCCCGAATATCTTCTTCCAAAATGTTGCTTTTCGTGCGGGCCGCCTGCTCCACATCGGACGGTCCGAGTTTCTTTCCCCTCCACCTCGAGCTCTTCGGGAGGGAGCTCCCGAGGGATGAGCGGGACCGGGACTCCCGTCCGGCGCCCCCGGGTGCGCCAGCCGCGGAACGCCGGGCCCTTCCCCAAAATTACAACTCACGCGCACGCGACCATCGCCTAACCGTAGAAAAAGTGCAAGTAACGAGCCGCGTTCCGGGAAAAATGATGCTGGATTAATAAACTGATATCTGGAGCGGCGTTTTGGCCGGCCGGCGAGCCGGAGCGGGCACCGGAAAGATCCGCGAGCGCGTTGCTGGAGAGCGAGAGAAAGAACGCGGAGGAATGGAGGCACGGAGTGGTACAGATGTTGGATAAGAAGTTGAAACAAACACTTGAAATTCATATTTCAAAGGTAACTCATTTGCATAGAGAGCCATCGGGCTTCGGGTAAGTGGAATGCTCGTGAACGGAGTCGGGATATTTACCGATCGCATTTTTACGCATCGCACTTTCGTCACGTTTCCTGTTGCGGGCCGTCCGCGCGTCTCGTGCCACGGCGGGGCGGCCGTTCGCTTCCGGAACCGAGCCCCAATTACGGGGACAAAGACCGCTTCGCAACCGGTTATTATTTAAATCTGCGTCGACAGCGTCGCTTTGCGCTCTTTTTACCCTTTCGAACGACGCAGGCGAGCCAAACCGCTCCGGAAAGCTACAAAAACAATGCTGCACATTTAAAGAAAATCGGTAAAAACATAATTAGTTCGGACTCGGATGATAATGCAACCTTCAATTACGTTATAAGCAAATTACAGGTCCGAGGTGCGGTACCTCGTTTTTTTTTTTTTTTTTTTTTTTTCTCCCCGGTTCGGGTTCCGACGCATCCTTCCCCGCCGACCGTCCGAGGGGCACCTCGCTCGAAAAGCTCCGCGGCCCGGGACGGGGAAATGCCGGAAGGAAGCTCCTCGGGGCGGCCGGAAGCGGTGGACCGTAACCTCCGTCGTGGCACGAAGGACGAGGCCGGCCCGCCGGGCGTGATGGGAAGCGCGCGGAATGCCGCATCGCTCTTTTATTTCTCTTTCATTGTGCTTTCGGGTTACCAAGGCCGCCCATTGCTCTTTGCCTGCCTCGGCATTAACCGCGGGCCGTTTTTCCCGCCAAGGATGACCGGTCCGCGACCTCGCCGCCTGACCGAACTCGGACCGCCGACGTTTCACATCCTTTTCGACGGTCCGGACGGCGAAACCTTAGATTTTCCCCGCACGCGCACTTTCGCCCGTTCGTTTGGATCCGGGGGAGGGGGAGGTATCCGGAAACGCGGATTATCGGTACAAAATCTCGAATTCGAATTCTTCCCCCGGGCGCGCCTCGGCCCGGTTGTGAGGTGGCGGACCTGCCCCGATCACTCCCACGTGCCGGTCCGAAAGGCGTGATCGGGCCCAATAAAGGACATAATTGCGGCTTTCTCTCGGAACGGGTAATTTGTCTCGATGTTGCGACAAAATGAAATTCGACACCCGGCGAAAAGTTGTTCCGGCTCGGGCGGAAGGATTCGCAGGGAGGGAGGCCGGAACCGGAAACGAGGGGGGAACGCAGCCGATTTCTGAGGAGTCTCTCGAGTTACTTCTCCGACAGCGGAGAAAGGTCCCCGGGCCTTGCTTTTCACGAAAACGGCGACGAAGCATTCGGGAATGGAATTTTTCCCTTCCTCCTTTAAGTGCTGGTACTTCATTTACATACGGGCACCGAAGCCGAGGTCTCGAAGGAGAAGAAGAGAAAAAATTTCTTGTTTTGTAACGGTCTGAAAGAACGATTCGGGACTTCGTAAGATAAATAGGAGCCGTCGTTTTACGTACAAAAAAAAAAAAAATTTTTTTTTTTTGTCAGGTGAAAAAGGATATTGAGAAAGCTACCTAAGTAAATACCTCTCGAAATACCGGCTGAACACCGGTCGTGCGCGTTCAGAAATGGATTTCTATCAGCGAATGTTTATTTTCTATTTGTCTTACCCGTGTCGTCTTCACGGCATCGCGGAGGCTTCCGAACGGACGCACCTTTCAAACGCCCCCCCGACAGCGAGATTTCGCGCGGTTTAAGCCGATTCCGCGACTCGGATAAAGCCGTGGCGCGTTCGTAAAAACGCGGAGCGTCCTCGGCGATGGATAACGAATGGATGCTTGAACGCGACTTTTCTACTGCCACGATCGAATTTTTTTTTTTTCTTTTTTTTTTTCGGACCTCCGCCAACACTTAACACCTAATTAATTAATATGAAGCACATGACTTTTTCTCTTATCCATCATCTTCTTCTCCAACGCACGGAGCACGTTTTGGTTATTATAATCTATTCGAAAACCCATAAAACGTTTTTACAAAAAAATTTCCATCCCGATGGTACCACCCGATTAGCGGCGTACTAATTGATTTTTTACCCGGCGCGGGGGAGCGTCCCGGCGGAAGAGGCTCCCCGGGTACCGGAACCGGAAGGTGGATCAGACTGACGCAAAGCTGACAGCATGCACCGCGGAGGGTGATGCTTCCCCTCGCGAGCACCCACTCCGCTGGGACCGGTTCCAAAAATCCAAGTGCCCGGTGACCGCCCAAATCCATAGGAGCTATCAGATGGAAAAAAAAAAAAAACATGAAAATTGAGTAGTTAGCACACGTCAATGCTAGTGACACTGGTCCTATGGACAAAAAAAAAAATTATATTTGATTAATTCATCCACGTCGCTTTTGTAATATTAATATTCACATCAAACGGTTTGATCTAACGCCATATTTCGTTTGTCAGGCGTTTTATTATTGCGCAATGAAAGAGTTGACAAAACGAGGAGTCTAATTACACGACCGAAATACACTTTTCATCGCTGTTACCGCAAACCGGAAAATAACCCTTTTCGCCTTCCGGCTGCAGTTTCCTTCTCCGTGCGTCACATTCGACAAACAACCCAACTCAACCCAATGAACCGCGCGATACCTATCTCAGGAATGACCGATTACCGTAATGGTCACTTCCATAAGGAGGTATCCGGGAGCTCGGGCAAGGACATGAAAATCCCGGCGTCGATAATGGATCGGGTCCGCCCGTATGGAAAAAAAAAAAAAAAAAAAGGAAAAATGGCGCCTGCAATATGCCACGAACGGTAGTCAACGGCTGGAAAGTGGTTCGCCGCACAGACCGGCGTAAAAATAAACCTAAAAAAAAAAAAAAAAAGAATCTCAGCTGTTTGATATGATTGTCACGTGGAAGCAGATAAAGTATTTGATCTTTGACACGACCTCCTACACATTAATTGTTCATCATGTTAACTGCGGGCTTTAATCACGCGTTTATGAATTACCCATTTTTTTTTTTTTTTTTTTTTTTTTTGTACTCCAAATTATTTAGCGTTAATTTGAGGAAGGCTTCGCTTCCTCCGCGGCCTCCGCATCCGACCTGTCGGGCGAGGCAACAGCGGAGGCAGCGCTTTCGTGAGAGTACCCTCGCTTTTGCTGGCGTCTGACACGACGGTGGGAGGGGGGGGGGAAACGGATATTTGACAAGGGAATTCGACCGGTCGTCGTGGCAATAGCGGCGATAGCGGTTCCAACGGGTTTTCTCATTTTTTTACCTCCGATTGAGGATTCCGGCTTTCACGAGGGTATCTTCGGATGAATTAATAAAACAAAACATAAACAATTAATTGATCTGTCGATTAGTTTTTGTTGTTTGCGCTGAAATCAATACATTGGTTTTATTTTAAAATGGGTGTGATTCGGGCTGGAGCGGATTCCTCCGGTTAAATTAACGTTAATTGCTTTTCATGCGATGACTCCGGCTTCGCGACCGAACGCTCATCCGGTTTTTTTACGTCTTCGCGGTGCCAAAAAATGCTCCCGATCTGGGTGCACGACGCCGGAGACGCTCTCCACCGTCGAGGTTATCGCGCACGGTTTTCCTCCTCCGAGGGCGGAGTCACCCGTAACCGGTGATTAGCAGGTATTGCCCCCGTGTGCGCAGAAATGTGAATCATCGTTGCATAATGGAAACGGACCGTTGCATTCTCCAGCGCTGGGTTGCTCCGAGAACCATTCGCAGGTTGACCTATTGTGGCGAAAATGTCGTCTTCTTAATTTATGAAAGTGATTTGGAAATAAGTTAATGGGGTATTGTGGCCCGATGATGAAGCCGGTTCCCGCCGCCTTCTTCGGTGTGCAATTTCTCGCCATTCACAGTCATCTGACACACTGAACACGTTTCCCACCCCGGAACGAGGTTGTGCATCGGCGGAGGGCGGCGTCCGCTCCCGCATCGGCCGAGCGGACGTCAGACGCAGCCCGTTCCCGGGCGTTCGTCCGACAAAAACTCGTTTTTACTTCGGTACTCTTCATTTTCAGTGTTAGCATTTGGATTTAGGTAACGCGGCAAACGGCGCCCCGCCCGCTTTTTCTTGCGTCGAGTCGTGGCCGCTTCCAACCCGAATCCTGCGATGGTTTTTCCGATGCTGATTTCCGGACCGAAGCAATCGGCTTCCCCACGAATGCGAGGAAAAGAGTAAAAAAAAAAAAAACGCCTGGCCAAACTTCGCTGTGGGATGAAAGCGAACTTGGCCAGTGCGACGGAAAACGACAGGAACCTGTTTAAGGGGCAATTTCGTGTAATTTTAAATATCCGCGTATCGAAATATTAAATTTGACACTTTTCCTGCGCTTGGGGTATGGAAATGGATCGAATACCAAGTTTCATTTAATTTTACTTCTCTGTGTTATTACATCACATTTTAGGTTTAATGGCACAACGTCGGACATTAACATCCTTATTTAGAACGGTGTATCCCTTAAATTAAACAATAATTATTAAAATTACAGCTATTTATTTCTTACACGAGAGCCAGTCGTCCAGCTGGAATGGATGCTAGAGACAGCGGAGGCAACGTCAGGACGGTTTTTCGTACGTCGAATCCGTTCCTGACGGTGGAAATCGTGCGACAGACGCTCGCTCCACGTCTTTAAACATCTGCGAGCTACGTGAATAGAATGCGGGGGAAACGGTGGCGGAGCATTTTCAAAAGCGGTAGTCTGGGGCTTGAGATATCGTCATAACATTGCAATAAGTAAAGAAATGCAATTGTTATTACCGCGATAAGTCATATTTTGGTTCAGGGGCAGGTAATTTGGTTCAGAGTTTGAAAGCGCACGATCTCCGCTTTGGACAAGATGCATTTTCCTACCAGGAGAGGTCAGGCATCGTTTTTGGGTTAAACGTTCGCATACCTTGCGTGATAGCGTTAAATACTTCTCGAAGGATGTTATTTGGCATGACGTGCAGCTTCCGAAGGCTCTTATCCGAACGGCCTTTCTCCTTCGGTCGTTTGGAGCTGCCCGTCGGAGGCAGCAACGCCGCGGCGCCGAGCGCAGCGTCGTTCCTACAGAGATGCTGCCGCGACCGTGCAGGACGAGGTCTGCGGCATCATTTTTCTTGACGTGCCCGGCGCTCGCCTTCGGAGGCAAGCGAGGTGCTTCCGCGAGCTCACCCAAAACCCGTGGAAATACGTTAATTTTTATTGTTCCTCCTCCTTGCGGATAAAGTTTCGTTTGTCCGAGTCAGCTGCACTTACCCTCTAAGGGATGCGAAGTTCGCCGGGAGGTTTGGGTTCTTTTTTCGCCCTTTCGCCCTCGCACCGCGATGCGATCGCCAGTAATTCAACCGCCGATCGACTCCGATCGAAAAAAGCCTTCTTGCCTTTCACAACACATCCATCTACCATGACCAACACAATGATGTAAGCGGAGAGCTATCATTAACTGTATTTTCACCTGGAGAAAAAAAAAAAAAAATTTATATGAATTGCATATGAAAATGCTAGATTCTCTCGTAATTGCCGATTTGACTGCTGTTAATTGAGGTTAAGCGCGGGCACCCGGCGCGTCAGAGATTGCTGAAAGAGGTGCTGACAAAATTGGGAATGGCGAAACCCGAGAACGGTCCCGGCGTTGTCACATTCCGTTCGTGGACTGAGAAAAAATAGGTTGGAGAAGCTTCAACGTAAAATAACGAGCGGCCGAAACGGATCTGGACAGAATGGCGATGTAAACAGTAATGGAAAATCGATATTATTCGGATCGCGTGAGGAGCAAATACGGGAGCTCTGGCACGGTTATTAAATAAATATAAAATCATAACTTTTCCCATGGTGCTCCATTATAATTAAGGCCGAAAATTCTCTTTCGCTGCCCTTCTGGAGAATTTCGCGGCACGCAAATCCAGTGGATTCCTCTCTGGAAATCTCCTTCCACGCCATTTCGGCTCCGCGTCGCTGGGAAGAAAGGAGGAAAGGAAACCCGGTCCGAGGATTGGGATAGGTCGTCCACAAAATTGCGGACCCGGGACGTGTGGCACGTTTAGGCGGGCATCGTGCACGGTCGACGAACAGATCCGACGTGGCATGTCTTTGGGTATTCGAAAATACTCAGCGAACCGATGTAATCGAAGGAAGGATGCTGCGTCGGATGCTGGGGCGAGTGGGCCATTCACGGGTAAAATGCATCATCACATTACCCGGTTGGTTAAGTAAGCTTAATGCAGAGATGTGACACCTGAAATACAGGTTCCACTCTCTCGTTAAGAAAGCCCAGACAATGAAACAGATATAATCGTCGGAGTCCGGGATTAAAACGGGTGCAAGGGACCGAAAAAACATATCACATACATATATATTTATGTGTATAAATCGATTGTCTGCTTTGACGTTAATTACCATGTCGCCGGATGAATCTTCGCGTGTCGTCTGCAGCGCTGCTGCTCCAAATTTCAGGATCGGGTACCTCAAAAGATGGCCCATACAGCGAAAATAAAAAAAAGCAACTATGCCTGGTGCACCTTAAAAAAAAAAAAAAAAACTAAACGTTATATTCAATCGGTTATAATTACGCGAAACGGCCTCGATTCCGAGTTTACATTGTTTTGAAGCGTCCGAACCTTACATGTACAGCGGCACGAAGTGAGAAAAATGTCCTTATTGTGAGTTTTACGCGATGGGTTTTTACGGCATCGGTTAATGGGAAGCAATCTCCGACCACGACACGAAGTAAAATTTATCTACAATGTTACGTCCGGCGAAGAGGTGGGTCAACGCGTAAGGGTTGTGCGTCTCGGGTGACCTGTGGGGGGGTGGTTGGGGTTGTAAAATGATCCGGTTCCATAGTCACCCTTCTCCCTCCGCTTGACAAGTGCTCCGTCGGTTATAAAATATCACATTTTTGGTATGTGGGAACCTATATTAATTAATATGACTTTCCTACAGTTAAACATGGTCCCTCACCATAGGAGTCATGCTCTTCAATTTCTTTCTTTGAAAAAAAAAAAAAAATGATTTTGTTGCCATTAAATCTGTCAAAAATCAGGTAGACTTTTTTTTTATATCCCGAAACTATTTGTGTTCAAAAACGTTGTAACCGCCAATTAGGCTTTCCGCTTTTGCCAGGCCTAACGTGCTTTTTCGCGATCGCGGACGGCGTCCAAATTCTTGACAGCAAAACGAACCGGAATGGTCGCTGCGGTCCGGGATGCCGGGAGGATTCGGGAGGCTGCGGAAAGGGAAACCGAAACGGTAATGAACTTCCGCCAAATCGAGTCGGCACCCGGGTGACGGCTTCCTTTACCCTGCGCGCTACACTTTGTCGGAATCGTTTAACGTTCGAAAGGGCGCCGGTGAAAAGGTTTTCCGAAGGTTTCCCCCCAAACGGCAGCAGCTTCGTTTGCCGGGTCCCGTCGGTGAGATACCATATTCTTCGCCGGTGCTCCTTTTAAAATGTAAAGAATAATGCAGAAGGCAACCCTCATCCAACGGGGTGTCAAAGTCCCTCTCAAGACGTTGCGTTAAATGACGTGAATGGAAAGCGAGATTTGTTTCGTTTTCAGGTATAAGGATCGAGAAACCCGAAAAATAAAGAAAAAAAAAAAACCCCCGTCGGGTTTTCACCATTTTCAATCGTACCAACCCCCGTTCGTGCGGAGGAATTTCACGGACCAAATTATGAGTCAGCGGGGGTGAAAACTCAAATCTATCGTCGTTTCCTATCCCAGAGACCCGAAATACTTTTCGCGGCTCGAAAGTTTCCTCCGGATCCCGCGCCCTCCACGATCTGATGGAACGTCCGCCTGTCGTGCTCTTTAAATTGAAGACTCATCTGATAAAACTATTCGAATATGGAGAGTAGACAATGGAGGCCGTGATCAAATTCCAATCCGGACACTCTCCGTTTGATGATATTTGCTCAGCCACTTTAATTAAACATGTTACAGAAATTTGAATATCGTCGCACGTTAATTACTCGGCCGGTAGGTCCCAGTGTACCGATCGTCGCTTGCCTTTTCCTCCGGGAACCTTTCGGTCGTTTTGTGCCGCGTACCGGAAACGGCAGTTTCGGGGCCTTCTACGTCGACCGAAAACGGCTTTCGGGGCAGACAGGAAGGCATCCGGAAAGGAGGAGGGCACACGGGTTTGGGCGCGGGCTCCTTTGGGGGGGAGGCGAGAGGGGGGGGGGTTTAAGGAACCGCAGATAATAACAGGTGATTTGCCGTAATAAAGGGACTCAAAGTTTTGTCTTAAAAACGGTTTACACCCACCGAGAGCCATAAATGTAAGATGATGGGTCTGCCATTGGTAACGTCTGGCGTCCGCCTCAACAGGTTACATTCACCGGTTTTGAGTTCCCTGACAGCTCTTTGTAACTATTTTAATTTATATTATTTTACATGTGATCATTTATCCCGAGATTCTCTTTATTCCCTTCATCTCTTGTGAACTCATCTCTTCGGATGAAAGCTCAGTTCTTTGTGAAATCATAATGTCAGTTTTCAGGGTTAAATCTCATTCTGTGGATAATTATATGGGGTTATGCCATTCCGGTATCGATTAGATCCGTTTTCGTGAAAGGAGCGGCACCGGTTTCGGAAATGACGTGATTGGTGACCGTCCCCATCCCCCCCCCCGGGGAGGGGGGGAAGGGGAAAATGGCCAATCATTGCGTTGGATGCTTTTCGTCCGGGATGACCAAAGTGACCGAAAAACGACCGAAAATTTCCCAGGACGAGTGGATAACCGTGGATGTGGCGTGATCGCTGTAACCTCCGGGTTTCAATGCACTCGGGGTCAAAAAACGCAACATCACCGGGGTTAAAACCTATAAGTGAAGGTTACCAAAAGAAAACGGTACTCAACGAGGACACGTACGATTCCACCTCCGAGTAAAGAAATTGGTGATATTTCGTTGGAAAATGTGAGATTTTCGCTTCGGCGTGGAACCTCTTATTTCAGGTACCGTGATGCGTAAGAGAGAGAATGGGAACGAGGAAAACGAAAATCCGCGGCAGAGGGAAAGGACCGGGAGCGGTGCATCGCCACGGGGGCTCCGGATGGTCCGGGATTCGAAACTTTTCGAACATTTTCATTATTTCATCAAACGGTTTGTTTGATTTTGCCTTTTACATTTCGCGAGCATCATCAATCATCATCCCGCGGTAATCATCTTCACGCTGTGTCAGGCGCTTTTCCGATCTCCTCACCCCGCGAAGCGCAATTAGGTTTAATCTACTTGGCGAAGGCCGGGAAAGCTCTCGTCAATCAGGAGGGACGTGCTGGAACGACGGATGCTCCCCGTCACTTTGCACAAAACCTCCCCCCCAAAAGTCCAGTGCCTGCAGATCCTAAAAAAAAATGATTTTCATATACCCGAAGACGCAACGAACAAACTCCTTTTGATTCGAAGAGCAAGAAATGAGACTTAATGAAGTTATTTTCGAAAGAATTGCTCTTTGAATTGAGGCAATTGAAAAATGCAAGTAATACTCTCATTAATGCCTAGCGCAAACCTTTCCGGTGGATATGCTAAGCATGGGAAACGCTCGTCATTTTCCCGTCCGGCGACGCCAAACAAGCACCGATTTTCATAGCCGTGCTGACTTAACCCTGTCAACGAGCAATACAAGAGACGAACACGCAAGCGGCTAACGAATTCTCGGGTGGATCGTCTTCTGCCACTTCCGCGGACACCCCGATCCCCGTAGCCGGGGACGGTGACGTGCCGTCAGACGAATGCACCGCCTTCCGAAATCGAAGCGACAAAGTCCCGCACCACGATGGTAGGACGGGGCTTGTTTTTTTTTTTTTTTTTTTTTTTAAACAGGAAACCGTCACTCACGGTTTAAATTCACGGCCCATGTAAAATATTCCATTTCACATTCGGAGACGTCTGACATTGACGGATGACCGACAACGAGCTTGCGACAATACTTTCCGTGTTCGGATGCCATCGAAGAATGATGGTTAACCTCGCGAATCAGTCCGTCGAATCGTGCTTAGCGGGAGGACGGAAACCTTCCGAACGTCGACGGTTCCACGCCGGAAAAATTCGCCACCGCCTTCAGAGCCGTCGCTCGGTCCTCCGCCATAGTCGGATCTTGCTTTTTTTTTTTTTTTTTTTTTTTTTTTTTTTTTTTAAATTTAACGATCACGAATGATCCCATCCGAGGAAAGGAATTTGGGAGATCTAAACCGGCAATTTCCGCAGGAACGCCTGGTTAAAGAAGTAATTCTCGCCAACCTGATTTTTATCTGCCCGGTAGGAGGGACCTCACCGTATAAATTGAATTCGCTCATTGCCCGAACCGGCGTTTAATTTCAATGATGGTCAGGTTACCATAGAATCACAGGCACCACGTTCGGGTTAACTTCACACTCGATGATAAACAAGCCACGAATCTATCATAAACCTATCGCAATTAAAAGGAGAGAGAAAAAAAAAATTTATATTCCCATTCGGTGAACTTCATGATGCGAGCTACCTCAATACGCGGTCGCTGCTACCGATCGTCGATGCGGGTTTCCAGACGGCTCCGGATACCTCGTTTCCAGTCGATACCGGAAGACGAACGATTAATTGGACGTGTGAGGCGAGTGCTTTCCGGCTGCTTCCGATTGAGGCACCGGAAGCGGAACGCGCCTCCGGGTGCCGGGCACCTTCCGCGCCACCGAGGTTCCTCCCAAAAACGCAGAACATGACCGAAGGTGGAAGGCTCCTCGTGAGTGGCGGATATTTTTTTTGTTGTTGTTTCAGTTCCGTTTTCCTTTCATTTTGTCAATTTTTATGTTAGTTTCGAATTATTAACTCTGTGCCGGAATGAAATCCGATTTTACGCTCCTCAGGTTCTCCATGGCGAGCCGTTCCTAGAAGAGGTTTTTTTTTTTTTTTCTTCTTCTTATTTTCCAATTGTCCCGTCTCGAGAACCCGAAATGATTCAGGAATTTTTTCACCGATCCTCAAAACCGTCATTCGAATGACAGGTTCGAACGATCCGTCATTGTTCCCGGTTCCTCCATTGAAAATCATTGTATAATGCGACCATAGACGTCCGAAAATTCACTCTCAGTCAATGAATCCCAATTCTCCTGGCTTCGTTCCTGGTCCCCGAACAATGTGTCCGTTGATGGATTTTTTTTTTGAAGACCTTTTTCAGAAAATCAAGCATGAAGTGTTGCGCAGGAGCGACGCCTCTCCCTCAACCGCCTCCCCCCCCATTGCCTCCCCCAAAGGATCACTCTTCTCTCTGTTCATCTCTCCTCTTTTGCTCCCAGCTCAAGGAATCATCTTTTTTTGTGATTTGTGTAAAATAACCATGGGAGGCATTTATAATTTTCTCCGTCCTCGAAAAATCCATAAGATGAGACCTTTTCCAGTATTAATAAGATTCTTTTCATCTTTTTGAGCTGAAAAAAAAAGTTATTAGTTTTGGAATTGGTTGCTCTCTTTCATCTCCTTGCTTCTTCCAGTTCCTCGGGTTTCTTCCACGGTGGGCTTTGTTTACTTTACATCCCGTGAATCGGATTCCTTTCCTGATATTTTCGAGACGTCGAATTAGGAATTTTCGGTTTCCGACCACGGTCGGGGATACGCCTTTTTTACGACATATTGAACCGTATCGGGACAATGATAAATTACAATATCCAGTAGAGGAAAAAAATAATAATAATAATAATAATAATAATAATAAAAACGTGCAACCTTAAACCATTTATTCTGTTAATAAATAAGCGTTGGATCTGCTCGTTGTTATACGCGCGGGTTTTGTTTGAATTTTAATGTGTACATCACATGCCAGAACAATACTTTCCCATAAATCAACGAATGCTCGAATGGAACAGTTTCTGCAGTGCATTTTGGTATACCGACATCGGTCGATTCAGCTACACGATCCCAAGCATCGGTTTCATTCGATAAAGTGCCAAAAGGAGTGCCGATTGCCTGATTCAGGGTAACTGTGATCGAACGTCAAAACGGTTGCTCAAGTTGTCACCGCTGACCACATTCTACATGTGTAACAATTACTGTATAAACATTGTAATAATTTCTGAAGGGAAAGTATTAAAATTATCGAAACCTCGACCGTGATGATGCAAATATCGCCGAAATTGATCATTCACACGCGTCTGTTAAGGACGATTTCAGGATCGGGAAAAAGGGAAAGTGGCATTGCATTAAGTACCAGCGAAACTTAAATTTAAGTGGATTTACATAAAAAGAAAGGGACTAACATGGGCGGGCAGAACCTTTCGCATAAATAAAAAAGGGACGAGATCCTCGCTGCGTGAAAAAAAAAAACTGCAAAACCATCGCTGACCTGATCCGGAATTTGTGTTATCCTACAGATATATTTTATACCTGCCCGGGGGAAGCAGAGGATAATGGAAAGGTTTTATAATCCCGCCTCGACTTCGGTCCCGCTAAATGTCTGCGGCACTCCCAGCCTAAAGCATCGTAAAAAATATCTCGTGATGTGGCCTTTGAGGCAATAATCGGCACAAGAAATAAATATCGAAGGAGATTGCAAAACAAATGGGTAATACTCCAAACGTGTCCAGTTCAACATACTCGTTACGATCGTCTCCAAGGTTCAAACCTAATCCCGACGTGGTATTCAAATCCCCGAATCCCTTAAATCGGCCCCAGGGTTGATCACGGTCCCCAACTCACTGTTGTAAACCAGACGAAACATTGCGAATCACAATGCCATATCGACTTAATATTTCTGTACCCGAGGACCACCCACGTGAGATCGCTTTCGTCGGAACGCGGACCACTCTAGGTAACCCTACCGCAGACGATCGGATGCACCAGAAGGAGACAAACAAATATAAATTCAATAAGATGGTGGTTCGTGGATGAAACCGCTGACGGTTTCTGTGACCGACATCACAGCAGGATAAAAACGGTCCTAGTAAACGCGCATTAAACAGTTTCAATGGATAATTTGAATAATGCAAGACAGGTCGAAATTACCAAACACGATAATTATTTGGGAATTATGAATGTCCATCGAAATTTATATTTATACGAAACTCCGTGTAAATTCCAAGTGTGAATAACGTTGAATATTTCAATGTACCTCATAATATATTTTCATTTATAGATTTAGGTTAAATTCATTGACGAGCATTAAATACTCATTAACTTTTTTGCTTCCTCCTCAATCTAAATGCCTTTTCTTAAATTCCTCATAGGTCATTTAAACCGAAATATAGATAAAAGTTATGGAAATTCAATTTCTTAAAATTTAAAAAAATGGCTTTGTAAATAAAGTAAAATTCGCCATTTCCCTTGAGAAAATGGTTTGCAATAAAATTTTTATGATACTGCAAATGATATGGAAACCGGGCACATTCGACTGATGTAAATGTTTTGTGGACTTGAATTGACACCCAGCAAAACCATGTTCCACTCTGCACCCGACTGTCGTGCACTGTCGTCTTTGTCTGTCCAGCGTTTACCTGCGTTTTTCAAGAATTGATTAGGACACCCCCACTTCAGGGGAGAGTTAATCCACAGCAAGATGCCAGCTTTGTGTAACATCCGAATCGGTAGTTTTTCGTAACGGAAAGCCAAACTTGCAGCATGTTTCCCCTCCACATCTTCACCATTATTTGGACCTGATCGTTTCAGACAAGATTCGAAACCAGTTTCTCCTCCTGAAAAAGACAAGTCAACTGATGAAGAACAAATATCTAATTTTAACTGAACCAATATATATATATATATATACGCCGCTGTAAAATATATATTATTAATCATAATAATCATTATATTATTAACATAATTACCAACTCTTGTTTATTCATTTAACTTAATAATAACAATAATAAGATGCTTATTATCGATGCATTGACTAAAATAGACTTTTAGATTTTTTTTTCTCGTATTGCCGGTTTGGTTTATGCAAAGAAAAAAGTGCGGCAGACAATCTTTTGAAAGCCATTCTTATTTCTGTCACATAAGTTCCATTTGCACCGTTTTGGTCCCATCATTTTGTCCTGATTGAAAAATTACGGTCACGTCAATTGGATTTTAATCAAGTTTTATGAGATGTGGTGTGTTCACAATCAAAAAGTATTCGAAACCGGAGCAGCGTCGGCAAACCGATGTGTTCCACAACGGAAGAATTTTCAAATAATGCTCCAAAAAAGAAGGAACATTTATAGTTTGCTGTACATTCTGTAAGTTTTGTGGAACTGTGATCATACGTACCACATGATGCAAAATACGCATTTAAAGCAAGATATATACATATACATAAAATTCGGACCTCATGACCTAACCATGCGATACCTATCTAATCTTCCTTCCGTGCCTGGAGATTACTAAAATTATCACATTTTCTTGCTTGCCATGTTCTCTTCAGCAAATACAACTTATTTACATAACAAAATTTCTGTGTTTACGATTAAAGCAAGAGACTGATAAATCACGATGAAAACTGACCAAAACACTACAAGAACAATTTCAGTGCTGCGGATTTATTTTGAAAATCTAAAAGATTAAATATAGAGAAAAAAGGAATGTATTATACTCCGTCCGGATAATGCCACATAAATCAGCAACACGTATGAGCTGAAGATAGATCCTCAGGGTGCATTTGTGGTAAACACCACGGAGAACGATCCAAACAAGGATTCACACATTTTTTTTTTTTTTTTTTTTTTTTTTTTTTAGCAATATAAAGATGTCATGTCGTAAAAGATGGTAGATTATTTAATTTAAAAACGTTTTCGGTTGAAGTGGAATCGCGGTTTGAACCGATGGGTTCTTCCTACCATCGCTGTAAGACACCGTACCAATATGGTGCGTTGGTACCATATGAGGATAGGAAACTTGCATCCGTTTTTAAATGCAAATGACGAACATTTGGGATACGAAAGGATACCCTTATACATACGTGAAATGAAAAGGTTTAATACCGATGCCGCAGTTTTTATTACCACAATCAGCTTTTAACTGTCAAACTAATCAATGGTATCGCTTAATAAAACCCGTAAGGAATCTAGCTCCTGTTATTACGCAGATTATTTTTTTTCACCGAGATGAACTAAAGAATTTAAAAGCTCTGGAATGAAGATACTACCGCCGACCGTGCATACATTTCGGAACATTCCAGGGAACGAAACAGAACCACTGGAAATTATTTGCCTCTCCTCCGCAAATGCAAAAGAAATAAAGTGTTTGCAATATAGTTTGCTCGGACAAGATCGTGTAAATTTTGGATGCTTTCGCCTGACATGATCTTCGTACTATCATTTGATTTGCACAAAGCAAAGTTTTGGGCCGCGAGATGTCATTATCGTGGAATGGACCAGTTTCTTGTGTATAACGCAGGAAGGAAGTTGTTCTTATAAATTCGGACAATGGAAGTTGTTCAGATGCCAAATTGGGTTAATTCGATATTTAACCGCAAGTTTATTTCTCCTTCCAATCGTAGATTAAAAGGACAACCTCGCAACAACGGCTGATAGAGATTAAAAAATTTCACGAAACTGCATCACTCAAGTTAATGCAACAAGAAATCTAAAAGAGGGATACACCCAAAAGGAAGCTTGCTGTACGCCCATGGAAGAACAATGGCACGAAAAAAAAGCTCAAACCACATTGAGACTCAATACCTGATATATATTGACCTCTGACTCTCCCATTGTCATTTTATATAATAATAATAATAATAATAATAATAATAATAATAATAATAATAATTTATATACAATTCCGATAATTCTAAGGTCTCAGCTTTTGTGGCTCCTTTATTAATTACTTGACTTATTTGAAATAAATTTTCGTATTTTCTCTCACTTCAGCATTGTCATACGCGATGTTGTATTTTCAATTAATCAATAAATAGGTATGCAGAAGACTCTCACCTGCAGAGAATTTATGAAATTAAAAAGAAAGAACATAAAAATTACGTGATTATGACCGACATGATAATTTTATGACCAAAATTAAAATCATCTGTCATAACAGATGACTCTGTAATAAGTAAAATGATTGAAAACAAACCAATTTTAAAATTTTTCAAATGGCTTTTTGGCATTTGTCACTACAGTACCTGATTGCCCAATCTTTAATCACATTAATACTCAGTGCACTTTCCAGATATATGAAGAGATAAATAAATTGAAGGGTACCAGGAGATAAAGACACAATTCTTTCAATTTTTGTACCCCTGCAATTTGGCAACCCTAAAATAAGTGGGTTGATCCTCCATCCCTTTAATTTACCATTATTTCATAAACCCATAAATCTTTTTCTCTTCAAATTAATTTTCATTATGCAAAACTTACTGAAACTTAATGCTGCAAATTTAGTTATAATACCTCTCATGGAATTTTTAAGCCTGAAAGCAGAACAAATTAATGAA
The DNA here is from genome assembly GCA_028565995.1 of Ricinus marginatus. Lineage (NCBI taxonomy): Eukaryota > Metazoa > Arthropoda > Insecta > Psocodea > Ricinidae > Ricinus > Ricinus marginatus. Next base: position 347,227 of record JAOWBB010000011.1, on the reverse strand, counting down.
AGTGATATTTTTAAATAATCTGATTTTACTAAAAAATATTATTTGGTGAGATTTCTTTCTGCAAAATGTTAAAATTCTTTTTCAAAACTGCATAATTATGTGATCTTAAACAATTTTATTTGTTACAATAAAATCAAATCTATTTGGATGACCCCTGAAAAACATTTTTTGCATATTCACCTCATCTTATTTCTGCTTCTTTCATCAGTTAAAATTCATCATACTCATTTTCACTTACTTTTCAATTTGCACATTAGAAAATTGGATCCTAAGGAAACAAAAATATCAATTCTAATTAGCTTTTGCAATCATAAAATTGTTATTATTGATCACAGAATTTTGCTAATTTTTATATTCCCGATTCTGGTTTTATCACTCGTAATCTATCACAACTCTCGCAATTTGAATATTACGAAATAAAAGAAATTACAAATTAAATATCCAAATAATTATTTTCTTTTGTTTCAAAGCAGATCGTTAACCCAACATTATCGTAACAAACACTTGTTTAACATATATTTAATTTTCCATAAAAGGAAAAATTCACATCCTTAAGGGAAGCGTTGTTCGATATAAATTATGGCCAGACGTCACACTTGGTAATTGGATTAACGACTAAAATTAATCCAACTTATTTTTCACTTCATGGCTGGGGATTTAAAGTAAGAAAACCTTTTGCTATTTTTGGAATTGCTTTTGTCAAGCAGGATATTCAATATTTTTCTTGACAATGATTTTAATCTGATTGCTGATATTAATTCAATTGGCGGTAGTTTTCGTTGATTAATTACCAAAGAGTACGTAGAAATATTTCTCTTTTTTCCCCTCCCCATCTGTTTAATCCGATTTCTCTTTTTTCGGCTGGAACAAAGCTCAAATCTCATTCTTTCCGTTTTAACAAACGAATAAATACAGCAAAAAAAGTGTAAAGGCGCATTCAGAAATTATGAAGCAAAGCCTCCGGATCGCACGTTCCGAATCATGAATATGAAATAACGGAGGCTTATGTACTTGCATAAACTTTTTTTTGACAAATCCGTTTCAGATTCCAACTCAAAATTTAGATCCGAAAGCAACTCTAAATTACAGATACGTATATGTATATGTTTTAAAAACTTTATTTGAATTATTAAGAATGAGAATTATGAACTCACATAATTAACTTTTTAAGATAGACAATTTTTACGCATTTGACTTTTTTCCATTAACATTATCGAATGTGAATAAAAAGCTGATGATGCCAAACCCTTTTTCAAACTTTATGAAAAAATTCTTTCAATGTGAATCATTCATTTCTGCCGCCAGCATAAATTCACATATGCTTTGAACAATATCATTAGAATTCATTATGCGTCTAAATGCGAGCCTTATTCAGATTGATAATTAAATTCACACAAACATTAACCTTAGAGTCTATAGATTTCATTTTGGACTTTGTTTTGTTTTTTCTCTCTATTCTGCTGCAATTCACATTTATGATCATCATCAATATATAATTATAGTGGAGTTCATTGTAACTAGTTAATTCACAAAGCAGTCCCATAACCTTTCATGTTTCAAAACTTCTTCAATACAGAAAAAAAGCAGGGGAAATTGAATTTATATGCAATAAACATTCTTGTTTGAATCTTCAAAGCAAAATATTATTAAGAAATGTAATTTGTATTTACAAAGCAATGATTTAGCTCCTTATTAGAAATTTATGGAGTTATTTAATAGAATTTACTTCACCTCTGTTATCCATATGGTATTGGTGTAATCATGTACTTTGGTTCTCATCACATGTACAAAATTCCAAAGATTCTGTTGATTTTATTCAAAGCAGCCTGAAGTAATTTTATATTTCTTTTTGTGCTTTGTTGTAGTTCACCGAAATCAAAAAAAATAAATTGTGACGATTGCCATTTTTCTGCTGAAAGAAGCTGAGAATGTAGCTAGGTAGACTGCTGATGTTGTCTAGCTCTTGTTTTAGAGGTTTGCATCTTAATGAACGACTGGAAAAATGTGGCTTTCTTTCATTGCGGATAGCAAGAAAATTCGAGCAAGAGTGTAGAACCCGGATTCTGTTTTAGAGAGCACTGGGAACCGCTTCGTGATTGGAACTAAGACGATTCTCGGACGATTCCATAGCCGAGACAATGATGAAGTTTATAAGGATGAATCTGAAATTGTTTTCTGCATCACGCAATCCGAATATATGCATTATCCATTAGTAGAATAATTAATATGGCGACACAACCCTGACTTGCTTTTCGCATATTTGGTAACAGCTTAATTTTTTTTCTTCTGAACCGAGAGGGGGACAGCACGTACAATTTTGCCAAATATTTAATTAAATGTCGAGTAGAATATTTCGAGGGTTGTTCCTCGGGGGTTGCTAGACAAGAAGTTGGGTTTCAGCCTCGGAGCAGCACGAAAATTGTACCACGATGTTTCAATAAATCGACCGTAAAGATGAACAAGGAGACAAGGAAATGTCAGACATAAGTTCTTAATTTTTTTTTTTAATTGCTGGTCTTATATAATTTGACAGGTAGCCGTCGCCGACTTCTATGACTGGTAGAAAAGAATCGAGGAACTTCTTTTTTTGTAACTGAATAGACAACATTTTTGTGTATCTAGATGCGGCAATGACATTCCTCAACCAATTCTGGGCATAGTTGCCAAATAAAGTAGTTTGAAAACTATCTAAAGCACGCTAAGTACGGTTCAGAAAGCACCATATTAATATTAAAAAAAATGATATATATGTGAGTAAATGGACTTCCTCCGCAATGGCGAAGCCACGACTTGCCTCCTATTTACGAGTCCTAATAATTGTATATCCCGTCATCACGTTATTAGACCAAACTCCAATTCACCATTTCTTTATTCTACTTCTGAACGGATAAAATTTATTTTATTTCTCTTCTTCAACAGGTTCGGGTTAACGTTTTGGACAAAAACGACAGCCCTCCTTCCTTCCACAATGCAAACCTGGAATATTCCATATCCGAGGATCTGCCCATCGGTCACGTCGTCACCACCGTAAGGGCCATCGATCCGGATACGATCGGGAAAATAAGCTACAGACTCATCAGCGGCGGGGACGGCAAATTCGACCTGGAGCAGACGACGGGGATGCTCAAGCTCAACGACACCCTCGATCGGGAAACGAAAGACCTGTACAAGCTACTGGTTCGGGCCAGCGACGGCATTCAGTATTCGGACGCCACGCTAAAGATCACGGTGAGTAATGCACCACTTTCCCGTCCGCCCGCAGAGCAACAAGCATTTTCCGCCGCCGATGCCGACGAGATCTGACGGCTTCGATCTTTTGCAGAGGAGGTGCAGCATCGCGATCGTGATCTGCTCGCTTCTTTTCTCCACTGTGGGCAACACAAGTTGCCTCGCTCCGGGATCTCACTTTTCGGACGAGGCTTTCAACCTGCTTTCGCAATTTTAATTTCGTCCCCGAGGCCCCGCAATCCTCACTCTTTGTTTCTCGTTGACACGACCCGCGGCGGGAAGCCAATCAAACCGTATTAGACTGCTTCTCCGAGACTGCCTGCATTTTCAGATCTTGAAGAAGGATTGCGCCGAGATTATCCAGCAGATAATTCAATATGGAGTCGTAAAAAGTTTCTGAGATGGAAGCGAAATTTGTTGAAAATGTCAATTAAGAAGAATGAAAAGTAAAAAAAGAAATTTTTTTACTTCTCGGGCACCGTACGCAATGCCTTTATCCTGGGATGTGCAGATAATTATCTGGAGAAAGACGATGATTCTAATAACTTCGGTTACTGATCCTGCTTGTTTGCTAAGCTCTGCTTAAAGACTCGGTGCTCGGAGGAAGCATTCGCGTCGATTTTTGGTCGGAAGGGTTACCCTCCGGAATATTCAGGCGGTCGCAGATAATTCCCGTGCATTGTCCGCGAGTCGACGAGGATTGGCCGCGGAAAGCCGGGACCCGGGAGCCTGGAGGAACGTGGAAAGATCCTTTTGGTTCATCATCGGACCGTCGCTAAAGAAGAACGATCTCGTCTGTCAGTGGAAGTGTAAGAAGAAAATAAAAACGACCGTCAACATTGGTTCCGCAGTAATTCTCACAAGCTATTAAATTAGTTTCACATTTTATTACTTGACAATGTACTAAATTATTTCAACTATAATGCGACCCGGCTGAAAAACAGCGTTTACTCCACATTTCTGTCGCTTCCACGAGGGCTCGCGCCCCGAATCGCACTTCTTTACCCACCTAGAGAGGTGGTGCTTCCGGTTTGGTTTTTTAATGCAGCTTCCGCAGACGTGAATCGGTCGGGTCACGACGCGACCCGTTTTAGAGGTGTTCCGGCGAGAGTGATCCGAATGGAAAGCACCCCGGAGAAAGCATCCTCCATGGTGAAACTGGAAAGCGCGAAATATTAACAAAAAGAAGAGTGAAACAAAATGGTCGGACGCAGGTTCAGGTTTCTCCGCCCGGAGCGCTGCATCGGTTCCTCCACTTGAAACCAGTGGTTCTCGGTAATATATTTCAATGGCCTCATAAATTCTGCCGCAATATTCGTTGGAGTCGGTGGGAAAGGTTGCGTCCGACAAAAAATCCAAATCTATCATTAATATATTTATTACTTGGGACAATTAATTCCATTGGCCGTATGATAATTTTATTATTACGGGCCGGACCACTTCCTCCCATTGGTTGGTGTTCGTCCAGCTCTTATGCCATTTGTCAGCTCTCGTCTGTGCAGCGTTATTTACGACTCGGATGACTGCCCATCATTCACTTGCGCGGCATTAGAAGTGTCCCGCATGGCGGCATCCCCACCTCGATTTATTTTTTTTTTCCCCTTGCAGCTTTTTCCGCTTTCTTTGTGTCAGTGCTCGGCTGCGAATGCAAAAACGTGTGGAACCACTTCGGAAAGCAAGTTCTTGTCACGTCGCGGGTAAAAATGTGCCAGATCGCGAAGTCAAACTTTGCACCGATGCTTCGGGGAAGGTTTTACGGAGGAATGTCGATGAGATGGCTAATGCGGCGTTGTCGAGGTACTCTCGGTCCTTATTGTTCTTGCATCAGGGTAACGATCCTCCTTCCATAAAGTCAATTACTGTTACCCTTCTCATATCGAGCGTATCACCTTGCTTTTACACTTTTTTAGACCTCCCTATAATTATGTACGTTGTTCTTTCACAGTTTGTCTCAAGAGGAAGCAAGTATGGCCTCATATTTTGACCGAGCAGAGCGAAAGATTTGCCTTGCAGCTCATCGAGTTTCCTTTCACGGCGATTGGACCGCGGTTCTGGCGGCACCGAGACACCATGAGATATTTATTTCCCGAAAAATTATCAAAATTCTGTTGCTGCCGATTTCGAATAACGTTCCATTGCTAATTTCGACGAATTATCCCAGCCATTGTGCAGCAGATGAAGTACACAATACAATTAATTTACTCCGAACTGCTATCCCGCAGTCTGCCAGACCGTCCTAATACTTGACCTTCGCTCGTCGGGTATTTCGTCGGCTTAATCGCGGTAAAAAGAACCTGGCACCGGTATGTTTCCCCCCGTGCAAGACCCCTGTAGTGTCTGGAAAAAGGGAAACGGACAATAAGGCGTGCAGACCTTACTCCATTAACTTGGTTTCGTGGGTCACAATTTGCGAATTTCGAAAATATATTCTTCCTGAGGTTAATCAATCAACCTTTTCGAGTGTATTCGATTATTGAATGGCAAATGTTTCGACCCATATTTTAAAACATTAGGCGGCTCGCCGCTCCCTTTCCTTTTTGCACATCCAAATGCGGCCATTTTATTGGGTCTATAGTGCACGAAGAATTAGTTGCGACGCTGCTTCCCACAAATCAATGAATATCTTTAGACATGTTAAATTTATTGCATCTTCCCCGGAGAATAACTGAGATACCCAAGATAGTAAACGAGTTTTACCTTCTATAGGACGCAGGGATATTTATAATTAACGTTGTAATAACGACAAAAGTTTCAAGCTACAGGCAGTGAAACTAAAAGTTCACTTGTCGCACAGCTGCCAAATTCTTCCTCCACGTATTGGTGATCACAAAAAAAATCTGGTTTTATTTGATCGCAGAACTTTACCTTTATGAATTGAAAGCGCGAGTTTAAAATGATTTTGCCGCTCCTCTCTTCTGTATATGAGCTACAGCTGAAAAGAATAGATCTTGTTTTTCGCCTTTTCCTTTCGGTTTGCCTTTCAGGTAGCAATTCAATTGTAACACCCGTCTGTTCCGGTATTTTTGTGAAGATTCGTAAAAATTAATCTACGAACATTCTCGTCTCTGCTGTTACGTCCGCGTTCACTTTTAATAATTTCCTGAAAAAAATCTAACGGGATTGCCTGCTTTTTTAACAGTTAATGTCCACTCCCTTCGTCCAGGTTGTTGCACACCCTCAGGTACGATACGCCAATCAAATACTTGTAAATGAGAGTTCTCTCTCAGTCTTAAATCCGTAGTCTGTGGACATGCTGATTGTTGGGTACCAGTTATAATTGTCGGACCAATCACTCTTTCTCATGAGGATGCACGAGTTTTATTTAAATGTTTTTCTCATTTGTTTATTATAATGTTTATATTACCTAAAGTTAATATCGCCAATAAGGTAGCACCTTTTTAGGGTTTGGAACCGTCAGATCTTTTTCAACATGGTTTTGTATCTGATTTTTTTTTTTTTTTTTTTTTTTTTTTTTATTAACATCAGGTGACCGACACAAATGACAATCCTCCCGTATTTTCGGAGAGTGCCTACTCCTTCGACATCCTGGAGGACACCATCAGGGGTACACGAGTGGGAGAGATAATTGCGACGGACGAAGATCAAGGCGTGAACGGACAAGTCAGTTACCAGGTCATATCCGATTGGGCCAACGACGTGTTCAGTTTGAATCCCCAGACCGGGGTATTCACCCTGACATCAAGATTAGATTACGAAGAGGTAAGAATTCGATACATTTTCATTTTAGCTTTTTGCTTAAGGCATCAAACGTCCCGGCATCGGATCTTGGATCAGTTCCCTCGAATTTTGGAAGGCGTAAAACGCGAAATTGACAAGAATGGTCCCATCGTTTGGTTCGAACCGGCCCGACAATCGGTTCAAAATCCGAATAATTACGCTTTAGGTATTCAAAATTTGCCTTTCCCTTATTACGTGACCTCCTAAAATGATAAATAATTTAAGTCGGTACTACCCATGAATAACGTTTTGTCTTTGGGGCTAGCATTGTGTAATGAAACAACGTATCATTCACTATAACGTTAATCAGTGGTCGGTAAGGGAAACTGCCTTTTATCTGTTGTAGATTTAAACGTGAGGTGGATTAGGCCCAGCCCAGGCATGTCCATCAAAAGTGCCCTTTGTGCAACCTCAAACACACTGGGGGCACATCTGGTAGTTTGTTTCTTATACCTGGTACCTTTTGGTGGATTCACTCCTGACAGTCTTTTCAGGCGAAGAAGCATTGTGGGAATGTAAAAACACATCCCTTCGGTAAAGCCTCTAATGTCCGGCATTTTTTGCGGCAGGCTTCAACGAAACTTTGCCCTGAAATCATAACTTGTTTGGGTTTCCGTTTCGCGGTCCCAAAGCTCAAACCTTTGAAAATTAGTACGTCTTCTGCCTTCTAGGTTCAGCACTACATTTTCGTCGTCCAGGCCCAGGACACCGGAAAACCGAGCCTTTCATCCACTCTGACCGTTTACTTCAACGTGGTCGATCTCAACGACAACGCCCCTCTCTTCGATCCCGTCAGCTACAGCAACGAGATTTTCGAGAACGTCACCGCCGGAACGAACGTGGTCACCGTCAGCGCCACGGACTCCGACTCCGGTAAGTTTTCCGCGACGTGAAAATGCGGGGTGACAAAGATACGGAACGAAGGAAGTCGATCGAAAATGTTTTCTCGTGACTGACAAAATATCGGAAGAGTCCAATCGTGACAGTTAAAGATTGATGAACCTAAAAAGTTTGGCCCTCGTCGAGGTTTGTTCCGTCGAGATACGTCTCGTGTTGCATTTTGACAAGCCCTTGCTTAAAGCGCCCAAATTATAACCTTTCATTTGATGTACGACTCTTTATTGAAATTATTCCACATTTATATTAATGCAGCATTGTTTGAGCTTCGATGCAAACGTTTTCAGGCCGATTTTCTCACATGCCGTTGAATTCAAACAGCCACTCGGAGTGCAAGAAAAAGAACTTTTCTGCATAATGCAGAACGCGCCGTGATGTGGGAAGCATTTAAAATGGAATAATCAAATTACTTTATCAAGTTCCTAAGGATTTTAACGAGTTAGTCCGGAGTCGTTGACCAAAATCGATTTTTTTTTTTTCGTACCACTGAAATCTCGCGCCGAGATCTCACAAACGGGTGTATCGCATGTATGCCGAAAATATTGCAAAACTGGTAACTTTTCGAAAAACATACCCAAATGGTATTTGGGTAACGAGGTCGAACGTTTGGCGTCGACGGTTCCTGCAGCGCCTTCCGCAAGTTGATTTTTTCACCAGTCCGAACGGCGAAACTCCTCCCTCATCGTGCTCAATTAAGGCACCGAAATTCCAAATGTGCGAACCGTGCGTTCGCACCGAAGTTTCGGGCTCTGATCGCAGATCTCAGACGGCTTTTACGATGCCGTTCGTAGCGTCGCAGGGTGGCTTTGAAACGGTATCTCGCCGGGAAAGGGATGGCTGGCTCAAGGGGGTCCTTTCCAGCGATCAAAATTGTTTTTTTCTCCCCGAACTTAAGTAAAAGGTATTAAAAAAAAATTTAAAAATCGTGAGGAATCCGTGAAATGATGAATCAATCTTCTTTACTTGACAATTGTGGGAGCTGAAGACATCGCATCCATCATGCTCACCGCAAGCTAAGCACGGATCGAGAACCGTTGGGAAAACTAATTTTTCCAGCCGCGGAATGTTACCCTCCGTCGGGCCAATCTCCGAAGGCATGAATCTCATCCCGGGCCATCCCGGGACACCCACATCCCACCTTGCACTGTGATACTCGGGGAATACGGTTGATTACGTCAATCCGGTGTGGTTTGCATGGCTGGCCCATAAATCATGAGAGCAAATTGTGTTGAGACAAGTGAATAGGATTAGATGTGTGCCTATAAGACAGGAAATTACAATATAATCGCCATTTCCATTCTGTAATAAATCATTGGTACTGCCAGCAACGAAAACGGGGGGAAAAAAAATATTTTTCTGAGTTGCTGTCTCCGTTGTGGCTTAACAAAGATAAAAGCTCCAAGCTCTTTTCCATCACATTTTATAAATGTACATTAGGCAAGTTTTTTTTTTTTTTGGGCACATAACGCGACATAACTTCGTATTCTACAGATCTTTGTCGATTTTCAAAATTTTCATGCACGTTCCTGTTTCAGGGCATAATGGAGAAATTGAGTACAGCATCAGCATGGGAGACGACAACCACGACTTTGCCATAGCCGAGAACGGAACCATTTACACTGCTAGGAATCTGGATAGGGAAACGAAATCGTTATACAATTTGGTCGTGGCGGCAACGGATCTTGCCGACCCACCCCAACAGCGGCTGTCCACTACCGTGCAGGTAAGGCGCTTTCAATAAGTGGGTGAAAAAAATGCTAAGTTTCTACCAGATACAGCCCTCGAGAGTGGCCGACGAAAACACTTGGAGCAGTCAATTTTTAAACCATCAATTTATGTTCACTTCAACAAGTTTTCATACCACACTCATGGGCCATGTCTAAGACAGTGAAAATTTGGCTTCCGATCACGATTCTCGATTTAAATTGCCGTCTGTGAGTTATTCATCGGGTAGCATCTTTCTCCGGGTGCCATGCGACCCTGCCCTTTGTTTCACTTGCTGAAGAAAACTGTCAGGAATTGTCCACGGAGGAAACTTTTATCCACGGAATGATTCGTTACAATTCCTTATACCGTAAACTTTTCATCAGCCCAGTTCGAATTAATCTTTCATTTATCATAATTTGTCTTGTCAGAGTAATTTTCCATTTTCTTTTTCTGTCGAGAGACCGAAATGTCACCCATTTCGGGTTGATAAACCTCATTAAGCTTTGCCAGATTTATGAATTGTAAACGGGCCCGTTTTTATTTCTTTCATCGCTGCGAGTAAACGTTTCGCTGTTTTTCCAGTGGAAAATGTCTAATTGTCCTTTTGATGAATTACAAGTTTCTTTTTTAGATTCCGGTCGTGATCTTCAACAGAGCCTTATTAATTTCCAAAGGAAAGAGTTTTTCGTCTTTTTCTCGCAAGTGAGAACAAAGTACTCGAGGTAAAATGTGTCGAAAACCTTTTCATTCGTTGCGACACCAAAATTTGGAGCGAACTGAGCTTACTTAAACGGGAAACATACTCGTAATGATGTCGGTTTGAAAATTAGATCTGTAATAGTGAGTTCCACACATGGTGCAGATGACAGATTGATCTCTTATAAGCGAGGAGGCCAATTTACTTAAGGTGATGAATGATAATAAGCCAGCCGCCGTGGCAGCAGCCGGAAAGGCCATGGTTTTTGCGCATAGCATCGGACGGTCTCGAGCAATGGCTTCGGGTGAAGTTTGTGCCTATTTAACGTGCTAATTCGATGTTTATACTATTTAAGAAAAAAAATTTGGAGGTAAAACTTACTAATGACAGGTTCGCAAAATATTTTTTGATTGGTTGGTAGGCAGGAACTTTTTGACCGTAGATTTTGCAACGCAAAACAGCACGCTAAAATTAATTTCTGTTTGTGTGGCAAAGGGTTTATGTACCTGCAAACGACTGCTTAATATCGTTTCGTTTGGGAAATGCAAAGACCAGATAAACGCAAAGGCTGCCGAAGACTATCACTGATTAGTGTTTCACTGTTGCACTGGTCGACTGATTGTTTTGCGGTTTTCACCGGGGATAAATCTCTCAACCGACACAAGTATATGTTTCGAAACTGAGAAGGTCTGCACGAGTTCAAGAAGACGATGCGAAAGTTCGACTGTCAGAATGGGCGGTCAACCATTGGCCATTCAAATGGTCAGCCATTGGGGGTTTTGTCAATGGGTTTCGGGAAAACGTTAATAGGACTGATAGTAAAGCTATCGGGAAGCGGGTAATAAAATCGAGATAGAAAAAACATGACTGGTTCTTTCGCATCGTTTTCGGGTACCGGTGAACGGGAGAAAGGAAGGGTCAGCATAGGGTCAGCGAAGGGAGGGCATTTGAAGAGGTCGTGTTTCTCGCGAGTTCCCGACACCGCGTGCCAGAACGACTCGAACCGACAGCAAGATGAACCAACGAAGTCGACTCCAGAAGCATGGACTGTACCTGGGGCCACGGGTACGGGGCAGAGGAGTCAGAACGAGGTGGTGTCGCGAGAATAATCCGGTTGAGCGAAACCCACTCTCGGATATGGATTAACCGGCTTTTTTTGTCGTTAGGTGAGCATCATCCTCAAGGACGTGAACGACATGTCGGCGGAGTTCATAACCCCGAACGAGACGTCCGTGCCAGAGAATATCCCGCCCAACACCGTCGTCCTCGCTGTGAAAGCCGTGGACAAGGACGAAGGTCGCAACAGCTACGTCGAGTACTCGCTCAATGACCCGTCGAGGATGTTCAGCGTCGGACCCGTGGACGGTCTTCTTCGAGTGACGGGAAAGCTCGACCGGGAGACCCGCTCGAGCTACGTTCTGGAGATAACGGCCAAAGACCGGGGAGACCCTCCGCGATCCACGAAAGAGACCATTTTGGTGAACGTGCTCGACGAGAACGACAACAGTCCAGTGTTCGATCCGAAGCAGTACAGCGCATCTATCGCGGAGAACGCGAGCATCGGCGCCAGCGTGTTGCAGGTAAGGAGAAGAAGCCTCCGCGATCCCTCGACGGGTTGGTCTTAAAAGCCCTTAAGATCGGTGGTCGATAATAGTTTTAATGATGGGTTCCGTACCTGGAAATGTATTATTACTTCCGGTTAACATGATAGTGTGACTTTTTCTGTATATCAAATATTTGTGGAACATTTTTTGGAATTTGGAGGGCCCGGAGTTGGGCGCGAAGGAGCCGCGAGCTCTCCCAACTTCCAGCATTTTTGTTGGCGAAACCCATTTATTTGCCCGGCGCAATTCGTCGTGACGCAATTTTGCGGCCGCATCCGACGTTTTCCAAAGCGACGCTCCGTTCTTCGCTCTTGCTTGCTTTGGCCGGTGCCGAGGCGGCGTTGGCTTCTCTGCTTCGTCTGCTTCGGTATCCAGGTGATTACGACCCAAGCGAATGCTCCGGCCACAACGTCTTCATACGAAGCTCTTTCCGAGGTCTCATTTAGCTGTCAAGGCATGCCTTGCCATCTCGTTTCAACATCTTCATTAATCACTCACACTTTGCCTTCGTTTCAACTACTCCTATTTTCGTCCGGAGAGATGCGTTCGCGCGATAAGTTTTTGTTCGTAGCCGACCGAAAACTGCTTGCTGGTCTAATTAGCGTGGTTTCTTTGATAGGTTTCGGCGACGGACGTGGACGAAGGGCCCAACGGCCGAGTTCGATATTCGATATCGTCCGGGGACGAGAACCGGGATTTCAGCATATCCGAGGATACGGGTGTGGTTCGGGTGGCGAAGAATCTCAACTACGAGCGGAAATCCCGGTACGTTCTCACTGTTCGCGCAGAGGATTCCGCCGACGAGGAGGGCGACAGCGAGGAGAACATACGCTACGACACCGCCACGATATCCATAATCGTGGGCGACATCAACGACAACCCGCCGACGTTCCTGGATTCTCCCTATTTGGCGTACGTGATGGAGAACATCGTTCCGCCCCCGAACGGGTACTTTCTCACCGTCCGCGCTTCCGACGCCGACACCCCGCAGTACAACGGTCAAGTGCGCTACTTCCTCAAGGAGGGGGAGGACGATCTCTTCCGCATAAACGCATCCACTGGCGACATCTCTCTGCTCAGGGCGCTGGACAGGGAAACTCAATCTGAGTATTTGCTCACTCTTGTGGCCATGGACACGGGTAAGTCCTTACCGCGTTGCCGTCTCGCGATCCGAACTTTCTGAACGCACCTCCGCCAACATTAAATATTTGATGTCTATATCAACGGTGTTTTTTTTTGTCTTGTTGATGTGTGGACCAACAACCAATTACATCTATCATTACCGGATATGAGTAGCGGCATAAAAAAAAGTCGTCTTTTCGTTCTTTTCTCCTTGTGACAAAAGCCAGACAATAGGTGATTCGGCGTCCGTGGTCGCGCCAAAACGCGAGTAAGGTGGCATCGTGTGGTCAGGGCGCGCGATCGCGAGCAAAATTTACATCCGAGGTTCTCGTTTTAAATCGTTTTGCGATTTTTAAACGCGCAAGAAATTCGAAACCGAATCGTTGCCTCCACAACCGCTGTATTCGGCGGGCGTTCGTTGCTTTCGTCCTGGACAACCCTCGTGGTGCCCTCCAGAGCCGGAGAACGACCGCGAGTCGGGGAGTCCGACTCCTTGCGTCGGCTCGTGCGCCCATTTCTTCTGCCCGGCTTCGAGAGGGCAGAAACCACTGTGACCGGCAGAGCTTTTTTTACCTCGCGCGGGGAAGGAGGAGGGAGGGGAGGCGAATCTGTTCCTCCATTCTGACCACGCTCCTGAGCCGATATCTATTTTGAACGCTTTGAAAAGTGTCTGTCATGTGAAAATAACAATAAAAAAAACGTTGTAAATCGTTAACAAAAGAGACGATGATATGCCTAAACACGAAACTCGTCTGATTCCGTCATGTCAGAGGTCACCCAGCGGACTGAATAGGATACGCGTATACTCCAGTCGACTTTATGTACCTGACCTTGAAATCTCTCATTCCATTTAACAATTTAATTATTGACGGTAATGTACCTTTTTTGTGTCTTTCTCTATTCCTTTAAATTTCCCTCCTCGCTCCTTCTCCCGCGTTTCCCGTGCCTATTTTCGGCATCGTTTTACGCCTTCCCCCTCCCCCTATCCTCCTCCCTCACCCTCGCCGGACTCGGCTTGCCTCCTTCCATCACGTGACCATGCATGACTGACTCATAACCGCTTTTATTAATTAACTCACGGCTTTGTCCCATTGGAATTAATAAGCGGAAACCGTGCGAACTCATCAATGGAGCTGAAATTGTTTCGTTCGTCGCTTATTGCGCAAACTTTGGTCAGCGACGAAGTCGGGCGACGAGGGGAGCCGGGAACCGAAGGCTGCCGATGCGCCCCGAAGTGGGAATCGAAAACGGTCCCGTGCTCGGTTCGTGGCCATCGGTTAGCCTGCGTGTCGCGCTGTCGATTTGTGCCTTCGTGCGAATTTCTGCGGCAGCGAGTTAATCCGCGAGCGCGAGATGGCGAGTCGCAGACGGGAAAGAAGGCTTGGATCTGCCGCTCTGCCGTTCCGGATTGAAAAGGGAAAAATTCGATGGCCGCACCCTCCTCGCCTTTCGATTTGTTTTGGACACTTTCTGCCGTTATCCTTCGAGCGCCGAGCCTTTAGGGATTCCGCAATGCGAAATCGTCTCTTGCATCGGCGGCTGTTGCCAGTTATGGGAGCGGAAACTTCCGTTATTTCGATAACCAAGTGTATGGTGGGTTTTTCGCATCTTCTTCCCCGACTTCCCCCGCGGGACGGGGAGCGGCTGGGAGACAACCAAGGAGATTCAACGTTCACGAAAAGATTTTATGCGTTTCCCAACGGGCGTTAATGATTGTATTTATGAAATTATGTGAGCTTACAACACGTATTATTATTCATTTCTATTGAAATCATGCTTTTGCATATATGAAAAGACAGAAATCATTTGTATTATAATTTGATCGACCACGAATGGATGTGTATGGGGGCTGGAGGCAATTTTTTTGCCTGTTGACTTCGATACTTTTAATTAACTTCGGAAGAGAGGAAAAAGCTTTCCTCCTCCGTGCGGAGGAATGTTCGCTGCATTGTGTGATGATCTGTGCAGTCTGTCGCGTCTGCATCGGGGCTCGCCATCTTTCCCCGATTCGCTGCGCTTGGTGAAGTGGATCGCGCAGCGGAGACGTCTCCGGGTTCCCGAACCGTAAGACGAGCCACACTGGGAAAACGAAGAAAACATCCCGAGCCTGGCGAAAGAATGAAGGCATTCCTCTTCGATCATTAATACGATATTGTATCGGAAGAATGAGAATTGTTTGGATAAAAATGGCATCTTTGTCCTAATGGCTGGGTACTCTAAGAACTTTTGGAACAATGAAGTCATTCGAGATGCTGACTCACGGCGAATAATTTCATTAACTCAGGGTACACTCTCGTTTCGACCCCTTGGGAATTAATCCTTATTTACATATCTTTTTAGGGTATTTTCGAGAATAGCGAACATTTTCTTCGTCTCGGGCCCACTAACATATCTTGTTCGAGCCCGAACCGGATCCTCCCCCGTACAACGAGGAAAAGGGAAAAAAATTCCCCGTTCCTTCCGCGCTTTCCCGACGCCGAGATCCGGAAAGGTTAACGTAGATACCGATCGGCGGACGTTCTTTTTGTCGCCGTTCACTTTTTGCCGGGGCCCGTCCTGGCAAACTGACCCGCTCGGGGAAGTCCACATCGGAAAATGAAGCTGCGGGAAAAAAAGGAAGCCACTTTGATTCGGGCCTTCCCGGAAGGTGTCGACTTCTCTTTTTGATGCTCCGACGGATTTTTCTGTCGATTCACTTTTTTTTCGTGTTCCAGCTTCCAGAAAACGCCGAGCGTTCACCGCAAAACCGCATGCGAATCGCTCCGGTAGTTTCGGAAATTTCTTTTTAAAAAGACTGGAAAATTCCCGGATGCATTATCCATGGTTACGATTGGTTCGTTTGAATTTTTTTTTTTTCGCGGTCGGGGGGCGAACGCCCGAACCCGTGGCCGGACCAACCTCCGCCGAAGCAGCCGAAACCTCCGACCTTTCCGCTGCCCAAAATCGTCGAGAATTTTGCAAAAAAATTATCCTAATCTGCGCCACACACACGTATATTTACTCGGTCGACGGAGTTTCGAAGAGGTATCATTTTCGGATGAGGAAAGGGCCAGCTCTAGACACGCAATTCCTCTTTAAAGACCCGAAGACCTATTTTGAATGTTAAGTGGAGGGATTTCCGGTTTTTGGGTCACGGCTTCTGATCCTCCGGCATTTCAGGTTTTTAAGCACTATAATTCCGCGCTCCTTCTAGAAGGGCTGTCAGTGAGACGTCTCCCCGATTCCACTCCTCGACTCTTCCCATTTTTCCTTTGCGTCGATTTTCTCGTCTGCCGCCGCGGCTCGCCCGCCAACCGGATCTTTCTCAATGGATCGCAGTGAGTCGCGATCGATAACCGCAGTGTCCCGCATGCGCGAGAAAAACGACTTTCAAAATGACTTACGGAACGAAGACGAAAGCGTTGCCAACGCACCTTCGGAGTCGAGCTTTCGAGGCGGGATATCGGAAAACCGGAACTCGGATGCGCCGGCACCGCCTTCTTACACTTCCTCTTCCCGGTTTTCCCGGTGCCACCACTTTCATTTTCCGAAAAGCTTACGCGACAACGCCTGGCAACCGGTGCCCGAGTCAAAAAAATCAGTCCTTGAAATGATTTATTCACTTCTCCAGATCTCGAGATCTAAATATAAACCAAGACTAAACAGTGACTGCCCCTTCTCTGTGAAGAAGCTGATTGATTATTGTTTTTTTCCAAGTGTTGGTTTACTGGTATGGTTACTTTTTACACCGCTGACAGCTCTGACTGACTGAACTTTAATCAGATTTCCCTGCACCAATCGCTGGGAGTCTCATGTTTTGCTACGTTCAATCTGGGACCCCTGTTTTGACCGGTGCCGTCGACTAATTGTTGCGTGGGTTTCGGTAGTCAACGTTCACTTGACGTTGATTGCCAGACGTTGCTGCCCGACCCGAAATTTCTCCGCTACCGCGGGAAACGGCCGGAAAGGTCGCTCCGGATCGAAAAGGCGGAAAGCCCCGTCGGGTCCCCGACGGACCTGCGAGATGAGCGACATCGGCCCGGACCTGAAACGAGGCTGGATCAATCACCCAGATGTTCGCCCCTGGCGGCTACTGCAAAGGATGCTGCACGTAGCCATCCGGAATGATTTCTCGGCATCGGTCACGCAACTTCTCACGCATCTCATGCACGTCCGGGCGCGCAATCGAACCTCGCCTTTAACCGTTTGAAATCCCCGGCGAGGGCACTCCGGACCGTTTAACGTTCGCGAAGCGCACGCCGGGGCCTCGTCAGCGGAGCATAAGCTGCAGGAGCGGAAGGTGCGCGCCGATCGTTGCCGCCCCAGACATTACCCGGACCTCGTAATTATCCCCGTGGCCACGGGCCACGAAACGGTTTTGGAGGAGCCCCTCCATTATATTTTATATTTCTTTTCTGGTATGTGCGATCTCCGGGTCATTTTTCGAGAACAATACCAAAGCGTGGATTTTTCGATGGTTATCCGTCGATCGCCTCACCGATCCCCGGGATTTTCCCCGGTGGATCCCTCGGGGGCGGAAACGAGCGGACCCGGAGTCCGTGCCATCGACCGTCGGATCCTTTTTCCTCCCGTCTTCCGCCACGATTGTTCGGGTCCTTCTTCCGCGTGACGCCTTTCTCTTTTTTTCGGGGAGGGGCCCCGACATCCGCGACGCTTTCCGAACGCACAAAAGCTAAAAGAAGAGAAAAAAACCAGCTTAGCCGTTAGGGATAAAAAATCAATTTTTAATTGAGACGATCAGTCATTCGCCGCCATTTTTGAAAATTTTAGAAATACAATTTATCATGATAATGTGTGTTTTATATTTAAAAAAAAATTGTATTAAATAAGAAAATTATGCATGACTCCGCCTCTTTTACCTCATTGGTCCACGCTGCAAATTACTCAGTATGTCAAACAAGGTATGTATCTGGGTACAGCCTGAAAGAGAGAGAGAGAGAGAGAAAATTCCTTTTCTTTTTTAAAATTTTTTTTATAGCGATCATGCATAAGCTCTTGGGGCATTAAAAGAGCATATGAATTCCTGTACATTCTTGCCCCCTGGCCCAAATCGTTCGGCCCCATGTTTTCTGGTTTAATCGAAAATCTTTATGGTTTTTCTGGTATCTTTCATGTTTTGCTCTCAGATAAAAAGACTTTTTTTTTTTTTTTTTTTTTCCATAAGTAGCGTCGAACTTTCGAATCGACGCTCGCTCCTTCTCCAAAGGTCGACGAGGGAATTAACAATTCGACACGAGCACAAATTGAGGATCGCCATGAAATTTGATTCGAGAAAAAATAATTTTAATTTCTTTCGTTGTTACCGTTCCCGCCGCGCGCGAGGGAAATCTGTCGCGGGACTGCGAGACGCGCGCCCTCAGCCATCCGACGCTTTTACCGCGAGGAATCGAGAGACGGAGCCCACCGTCTCGTCGCGGTAGCCCGAACGCGGCGCGGCCGACAACCCGACACACGTACCCGCGTACGCGTGTCCGTCAAGAGTGCAGTTATGTTGGCAACGCAGTCGAAGCAGGGAGAAAGGAAGACGCGTAAGCGACTTGACGGGGACGTCGTCGCGTCTCCCTCCTCGCTCTCTTGCTCCGCAACAGGAATTTTAATAATTTTCCCGGGTAATGCCCCCGGCATCGAAGTTATTCGCACCTTCGTCGCCGACAGGCGGGGATAAGTCTGAAGGCACCTCGCGCAGCGTTCCACTTTGTTCTTCTTCTCTTGAGATTCCCCCGCTGCCGTTCGTCCGTTCCGAAAATCGCGGGTTTCAGCCTTGCGCGGGCCGCAACGAAAGATGCCAACATAAATAAAGATCGCTTTCGAAACGGATACTTTCATTTGCTCGTAATATCCGATGGGGAGGTCATGGCCGCAGAATGAAAATAAAGTTTTCTTTTTTGGCGTTTCAATGATTAAGTCGGGAGTGATAAATTGTACATTTTTAATAGTTAATAAAAGCATTTGGAGAGTCGCGATGCGGCATCGTGGCCGCGGGTTGCCCACCGGTGGATCAGGTATAATTGGTTCGGAAACTGCTCCCGGATTCGAACGGAGCACTCGTCGGAAGTCCCTCGATCAAAGCTTTCCGGTTCGGGCCCGGCTCCTTCCTTCCCTTCGTGCGACCACGATCCCTCGTTCTCGCGATGTCGTGTTGTTAAAATATTTGTTCAGTCGTTCCTCAACCATTAACTATTCATATTTCTCAGGCTTAACATTATTATTCTGCTCCATCAACTACCAAATTAGTGGCCATCACAGTAGCAGCGTGTGTACAATTCAACTGGTTGAAATCTCCTCTACAGTAATTCTTATTCTTTATCTCTTTTTGGCATCTCTTCGTGTAAAATGCTGCCCAGAGTGTTCACCCGATTCGCTCTGTGATCGCAGCCCTTCTCCTCGACTTATTACTGTTATTTGTTTATTTTTCTTTTTTTTTTCTCTCTCCTTTGTTCTCTCATCGGGAGAAAAGTTCGTCGGTTTGCCGGGGTTTGACGCGGATGGGGCGTTCGACGACGGACTTGGCCCCATCCATTTCGGCAGCCGGAAAGCCCGCGGTTCGAACGGGCGCTTCCACGCGGAAAAGGCAAAATTCTCACCTCGGATATAGCGTAATACGGGATTAATTAACGTGAAAAAAAATTAATTGGATTTTTTCCGATTAGATCCCACTTTATTTTAATGGAAGACTAAAAGAAGTTCACATTTTTGCCACTTCTTTGATTTATTTTATTGCAATGTCATGTCTGAGCCGTGGCCCCCGGGGAAGATGTCATTGGACCACCGGATGAGGTTGCACGCCACCATGTTAATTACGGGATTCTCGACCGGCGGGGCTTTAATTAGGAATACCTGGTTTCCATTTGAGCGGTCCTCGCGGTTTTTCTGCCGGGGCCCGCGAGAACCAGGCTGCGGCGCCGCCGCCCGCTGCCTGCCCGGGGAACGGTCCCGGCATTTGCAGTTCGACCGTCACATCGAGTGCGGTGCGGGAAACGGTTTTCGACAGGGAAAATGCCTCGGGCTCGATAATTGCGAGCTCGACGCGATCCGCGATCACCGCCCGGGCGAAGAGGCGAGGCCGAGCCCCTGCAACATTTCGAATGCGGTCCGGGCCCGACGTCGTTCTCCACCAGGGAAGGAGGCGAGAGGAGCGAAGAACGGACCGCGGCATCCGCGATCTCCCATTCTTCCTCATGTCCACGAAGATCGCCTTCGGTGAGACAAATTCGATGTTTTCCTGTCGCTACAAAAAACGGAGTTTATTAATTAAAAGCGGACGAAGGCTAACGTGGGAGGAGCAGAAGCAATGTCTAAACGTGACGTCACGAGTGGGCCCCGAAGGCCCAGATTCTTCATGAGTGGTTATCCTAATAAGAGGCTCATGCCATTCACCGAATGTCCCGCGAGTCTTCGGGACTGCCCAATTCCTATGGACGTCGAACTGCGACGTCACGACAACCATTCAGATCGACGGCTGCGGGGTTGGAAGAATCGGATCGTAAGGTCCCGGGGGGTCACTCACACGGAAAGATGTAAGAAATCAATTGTGAATAAGTAATTATTTAAAAACCAATTATCATATTGTTCTAAGACCGTGACATGGTCACGGTTGGTCTGTCTGTTGTCGTGGGTGGCCGCCCAGTGCATTTCGATCGGGGCTTCGGCGGACGCGGAATCGGGCAGAGCAGCAACAAGCGGCCCCCGCTCCGAAAGCGGGAAGACGCCCGAAGAAGCTGCGGACGTCGGGCGTCAACCTTTCCATCCTCCTCCGGAAAGGCTTCCGGTCTGCTGGCGGAACCCTTTTCGGGGAGACGGAGTCGCACTCTCCCTCCACGCCTGGAAATCAGGTTCCAAACGTTAAAAATCCATCCGAAGACGTCCGAGCGGCCATGGCGGCCACAAGGACCTCAGGAATCCGTTCAAGCTAATTAATTTTAAAATCAGGTTTATTTCGGAGTTTGTTTCAATGATTTACATTCCTGACTTTTTCTTCACGACCGTTTTCCCTCCTCGAGGAAAGTCCTTCCGTGCCGCGCAGGCTTCGCGCCTCCCGCGGAGATGGTAATGGAGCTGCTTCTGCCGCATATTGACGCCCCGTTTCCATATCCTCCTAACACATATCGCGCATTTCCCTCTTCGCACTTCTCTTCCCGAGATTTCGCCTTTCTCCAAACGGGAGCGTTATTGGATGTTCCCCGGAGAACGGTCACGCATTCCGTGAAGCGCAAACGACCGCCCCTCGCGGTGCGATCGCGGAGATTCAAAGCGAGAACCAGAACGGCTTTCCTCCGCTTACAATTAATGCTCGCAGACGTCGACAAAAAATGGAAAAAACCGGGAAGCGGCGGGTCGGATGCTTCTGAGGAAGGAATGATGGATTGGATGACGGCAAGACGGGGGTTTGCCGCGGCAAATCTCAGATGACAAAAAAAAAAGCGAAACCTGAACGTCCTAAGGTTGGCAATTAGGAATGAGCGAAACCGCGCACACTAAATTGCCGGTGATTTAGAAGGAAGAATTCTTTCGCAACGCCAAGATTCACCTCTGACCGGATTTTCTGTGCGCGCGGGGCCGAGACGAAGAAAAGGCGGCAGGCGTCGGGAAACGCCAACAGCGGCCGAGTGCCCCGCGCCCCCGACTGCACCCACGGCTGCCGTTCCCGAAGGGGGCCGGGTCCGTCGCGAATGCAGCAACCGAGAACCTTCTCCGGTCCCGCCG
This sequence comes from Ricinus marginatus, assembly GCA_028565995.1. Taxonomy (NCBI): domain Eukaryota; kingdom Metazoa; phylum Arthropoda; class Insecta; order Psocodea; family Ricinidae; genus Ricinus; species Ricinus marginatus. The sequence goes on along the minus strand of JAOWBB010000011.1, from coordinate 325,531 downwards.
TCCGAGGCCCTCTCCACTGAAACGCACGTCTGCGGACCCCGTTCAGGTTTCTGGACCGACTCTTGGTCTTTTTTATTCAAAGAAGTAAAAAACTATCCATTCCGAGTTGATCTAATCAGTAAACCCCTCCCGGTTTCGAGTTAATAACAGTCCTTTCACAATACTGCCTCGATCGTCAGATAAGCTTATTTGGCCGATCTTCGGACATAAATTATTCCTCAGATTCTGTTACGGGACTCCATTAACATATCCGCTTCCCTCTCTCCCTCCGGAGCGGTGCATCCACGCGGGCCTCGTAAATATTTATGGTATCGCTTTTTTGGGGCCGGTGCATGGGGTGATCCGAGCCCGAAGAGCGGGGGCAGCTCGGAAATGCAGCGGGATTTCGAGGATCGCTCGGCGTTCGCTTTCCCGGGAGGGGCACCGACGGCGCCGGTTCCCTCCGCCTTTAGCCGGGAATCTGACGGGTTCGACTTGTTGCCTTCTCGAGGCGCACAATTACCTGAGCGGACAACATTATTCGTACTGCTGCCCGTACGTGGAAGCACACGTTAGAGGCTAATGGCTGGATGCATGCTTCGGATATAAAATAATTTCTTTTAGTGCTCCTCCCACACCTAAAACCTTCAAGTCTTCTCCGGCCATTAATAGTTTGACCACCTTTCCTTGGAGGCCACCGTTACGCTATCTACACTTTATCTGGATGCAGGTACCGTTGCTCCCGTCTTTACGCGTTTCCGCGTTCATCACCCGGTTTCTGCCGTTTGCTCTCGAAAACGGGGTCGCGTCTGCCGGTACCGATGTTGCATGCGGCGAGTTTTACCCGCAGGCGAACCGCACCGTTCTGCAGGCGGCCCGAGCAGAAAAGACAAGCATTTCGGGTGAATGCCTTAAATTTATGCGCGATCCGTGCACAAACCGGTGAATAAGGAATGCGAGGATCGTAATTATGCCGTGGAGGAGCTACCTTAAATGCAAAAGTGATCTGCGGCGATAAACCGGCGGAATCGACGGTTCCTCCGAGTGAAAAGGCCCAGGCCGAAGAAGTGGAAGGCGAAATGGTCCCGCAATCGCGGGTCTCAGGAGAAGTTCCATAATTTTGGCTCGTAAAGATTTTTATCGTGGGGCTCCGAAGGGCCCCGGTCCCCGTCTCTCCTCCCGTTTGATCGCCCGACGAAACGTTTATTTTAATCTCGAATCGGCACCTATGGGAGAATTCGCATTATGAAAAAAGTTTTGTTTGCGGTCAGTGGCGAACATCATTCAGACTGGATATTCGGATTGTCGGGTCACGAATTTCGCTCTGCTACAACTCTCCTCGCAATACTTAATCATCTTCCCGAACGGTCTGGAGAAGTCATTTTCTTTCTCGGGCCGCGCCGTGCCTCTTCGCTCTCGTTCCCGATGGTCCGAAGAAGAGAATCGGCTCATTTTTTCCGCTTCTTTGCTGTTGCAGGTACGCCGCCCCTTACCGGCTCGGGCACGGTTCGCGTCGTCGTGCAAGACGTGAACGATCACACCCCCACGTTCGAACGCCGCTCCTACTGGGCTTCCGTGATGGAAAACTCGCCGAACGATTCCTTCGTCATCCAGCCCGTGGCCACCGATCTGGACAGCGAGCTCAATTCCAAAATCAGGTGAGGTGAAAATTGTCTGCTCCGAGGCGTTCTCCGGCGGGAACTCCGGAGAGCGACGCGACTTCTTTCCAGACGCGCGCAACCGGGATCGTGCAACGAACGGACTCGGGGAGCCGCAGCCACCAAGTCGCGAGGGATTTCCGTGTTTAGCATATGGATCGGTGGCGATACAAAGGAAATTTTTTCGTGCGCGCTGCCACGTAATCGCCCGTTACCGATCCGAAAGCGGAAATGACAAATGTGCGACAATTTCGAGGGGGAATCTTTCCGTGACGATTAATTTTGATTTTAATCCAGGTTTATGATAACCCCAATTCAAGAATTTGTCGGAAGCACTGCATTTTAATTGTCGCATTTCCTTCGAACAGGTACAGCTTGGCCGGAGACAAGGTTGACAGATTCCGGATCGACGAAGACACCGGGAGGATTACGACCGCAGCCGTTTTGGACAGAGAAGAAACCTCCTCCTATTCCCTAACGCTGATGGCACGGGACGGTAGCCCGACCGAACCGAGGGAGGCCACCGTGAATCTCACGATTAACGTTCTCGATGACAACGATAACTCTCCCCAGTTTCTGAAACCGGAATACGTGGTGTACATCGCCGATGGTACGCGAGCCGGGCAATTCGTTTTCGGGGCGAAAGCATACGACGACGACGTTGGGAAAAACAGTCACATAGTGTATTTTCTGCGCGGAAAGGACACGGACAAGTTTTCCATTGAGCAAGAGACGGGAGTGATCAAAGCACTGGAGGAGATGACCGGTATGAATAAGTTGTACGCGCTGGAAATTGAAGCGAGGGACGGTGGACCGCAACCCAGGTCGGCCACCACCAAGCTGACGGTGAAACTGCAACCGGAAGAATGGTTTCCGACAATCACAGCACCCGAGCAGAAGAGGTTCACGCTCCCGGAGGACGTTGAGGATGGAAAGGTGATCACGCGGCTGAAGGCAAACCCGACCAAAGCCGACACTTACGGAGGAGTGCGTTATGCAATAGCCGGTGGAAACGTAGGCGAAGCCGTAAGGATAGATTCGATCTCGGGAGATGTATTTGTATCGGGCGGAGGCTTGGATTACGAAACGTCTCCGATGTACGAAGTTTGGGTGGAAGCTCATTATTCGGATAATCCATCACTGAGATCCGTACTTCAGTTGGTTATAAACGTGACCGATGCAAACGACAATCCACCGGCGATAGAACAGCAGATATACAATGCGTCCATACGGGAGGAGGAACATCCGCCGCAGACGGTCTGCAGGATTCACGCGAACGATTCCGATTCCGGACAGAACGGAGAGATCGCTTTCAGACTGATGGATGACATTGACGGAACATTTTCCATAAACGAAGAAACGGGAGAAATCTTCACGGAGGTGAAACTCGACAGAGAAACGACGGCCTCCTACACCTTAACCGTTCTGGCGGTGGATCGGGGTGTTCCTCAGCTGACGGGCACCGCTACCGTGCTGGTCACGGTCCTGGATAAGAACGACAATCCGCCGAGGTTCACGCGTTTGTTCAGCGTGAACGTTACCGAAAATGCCGAACCGGGATCGTTCGTCATAAGAGTGACCAGCTCGGATTCGGACGTGGGAGAAAACGCAAACGCCACGTACTCCATAACTGAAAATCCGGGAGAGAAATTTTCCCTGGATCCCGTAACGGGTAACGTGACGGTCGCAGGTCCGCTGGATCGCGAAACTCAAGACGAGTACCTCCTGAAAGTGGTGGCTTTCGACGAAGCGTGGAGAGCAGAGACTCCCATAACAATCACCATACAGGATCAGAACGACAACGCCCCCGAATTCGAGCACTCCTTCTACAGCTTCAATTTCCCCGAGATGCAGATGAGCGTGATGTTCGTCGGACAAGTCGTGGCCACAGACCGGGACAAGCACGGTCCCAACTCGGTCATTTCCTACTCGCTGAAGCATCCCTCGGATCTGTTCACCATCGATCCGGCCAGCGGAGAACTTTTTTCCAAGAGAACACTGAGATACAAGTACACGGCTCTGGAGCCGTCACCGGAAAACCAATACACCCTGACGGTTTTGGCCACGGATAATGGAAAGCCTCCGATGTCATCCGAATGTCTCGTGACGGTGAACATCGTCGATGCCAACAACAATCCACCGAAGTTTAAGACGAAGGATTATTTCAGTCCGGTGCCTAAAAACGCTCATGCGGGGCAGAAGATCATGCAGGTAGAGGCCGAGGATGAAACGGATTATGGGATTAATGCTGAAGTCGAGTACAGCATATCCGGCGGGAATGGATCCGAGTTTTTCAACGTCCACAAGAAAACCGGTTGGATCAGCGTCACCCGCTTCTTCTCTCCGGCGAAGGCCCTTGATTCATACGTGTTATACGTGCGGGCCGTCGACAAGGGAGTGCCGCCACAACAGGACGAAGCCGCAGTCGTTTTGATCGTCACCGGTGACAACCTGCACACCCCCGTCTTCTCCGCGCTAAGCTTCCAGGTGATCATCCCGGAAAACGACCCGGTCGGTTCTGTAATTCTGACGGTGGCGGCCACGGACGAAGATGAAGGACCGAACGGGATCGTGAAATATACGATATCGAGCGGAAATGAAGACCGAAAATTCGCCATCAACTCGTCGACAGGTTCTCTGAGAATCCTCGAACCTCTGGACTACGACACGGTGAACAAATACCATCTGAATGTGACCGCTACCGACTTAGGATTCGAACCTCACAAGGCAACCGCCATGATCACCATCGCCCTGACGGACGTAAACGACAACGCACCGCTGTTCAATCAGTCGGTGTTCAAGGCTTACGTCGCAGAAAATTCACCCCCCATGACTTTCGTGTTCCGCGTAGAAGCCCTCGACATCGACTCTCCGAAGAATTCGATAATTCAGTATTCGATAACTCGAGGAAGCGGGAAGGATGTGTTCACGATCGACTCGAAAACGGGAAAGATTTACCTGAAAACGCGTCTCGATTACGAGGAAAAGGATCAGTATACGCTCGAGATCCTTGCCGCCAATCCAGATTCCCCGATGTTCGGCTCGACGAAAGTAATCGTGCACGTAACGGGAGTGAACGAGTTTTACCCCCAGTTCATCAGACCCGTCTTTTATTTCGAGATATCCGAGAGCAGCGAGGTGGGCACCAGCGTGGGCACGATACAGGCGACGGATCTCGATGCCGGAGACGACGGGAAGGTGTACTACCTGTTCGTCGGATCGAGCAACGACAAGGGATTCAGCATAGGATCGGTAACGGGAGTGATAATGGTGTCGAGACGACTCGACAGGGAAACCCAGAACCGAGTCGTCCTTACCGTCATGGCGAAAAACGCCGGCGGGATCAGGGGAAACGACACGGACGAAGCCCAGGTGATCATTTCCATCGAGGATGGCAACGACCCTCCCGAGTTTCTCCAGTCGGAATATCACGCGAAGATCTCCGAAGGGTTGAGACCCGGAACGAACGTCATATCCGTTAGAGCAGTTGACACGGACGTCCGACCCCAGAACAATCAGTTCTCGTACTCGATCATAAGCGGCAACGCGGAGAAGGCGTTCAAGATCGATCCGCAAACGGGTTCCATCGAAACGACCGTGGAATTAGACAGGGAGAAGATTTCGACGTACAACGTCGTCGTCGGGGCCATCGACATCGGGACCCCGCCGCAGACGGGAACCGCCATCGTGAGGATCACGGTAGAGGACGTCAACGACAACGGTCCCATTTTCGATCCTCCGAACGTGGTGGGTTACGTGACCGAGAACGAGTTCCCGAACACGAGCATCATGACCCTCACCGCCACCGACCCGGACTTGCCGCCGAACGGAGCGCCTTTCTCCTACAACTTGGTGGGAGGAAGGGACCGGGACTTCATTTCCATAGAGAAGGACACGGGAGTGGTGAAGACGACGAGAGTCATCGACAGGGAAAAGAATCCTCTGCTGGATGTGGTGGTGAGTGTCACCTTAGCAAATTCACTTTTTCAGGCATCCGTTCGAGACGTTCGCCTGCAGGGATTCGAACGCGCGCTCCTCCGCCGCAATACGGATCGCAATTAATGACCCTTTGCAAGCGGTCCGATGGAACGAGTTAATTCCTTGCTGTCAACCAATTTCAATCGGACCGGTTTCCAGGATCTGACTGGCGGAATTCGCGCCCGGGGAAGACGATCCGATGGGAAAAACGGGAACCAATTTCTGATAGTAATTACAGTAATTAGGAGAAAACGATCTGTCATCGCGGGAGAGTCCGGGGGAAGGGAGGTTAAAGTTGATTCAGGTGCCGAGGGCAGTACCTTCCGAGCCTTCTTCGGCGCTTTCGGGAACGAGCGACCAACAAGCAACCGAACATTTAAAAATGTATTAAATCTTTAGCAACATTCCTCCATCCGTAAATTAATCACGGAGTAAATTAGTCGAAAAACAACGGTTGCATGACTAATAGTTCCTCTAATTTATTAGAACGTACACAAGATTTTCCCGACGGGTTGTCCCTGCTGGGAACGGCTCGAAAACTGTCAGGAAATGTTGAAGTGGGATAAATGATGCGGAACAACCTGTACACTAATTTTTTGACATTGTTCTTCCTTCCGGTGCCTCGTAATTTGTACAATTTACATTTCCCGTGTCCCGGTAATTTTTCGCGCTTCGTAAGCATCGGGGAGCGGGAGCTCGCCTCGGATGGCCACTGCATCCCTCGGGAACGGTCCGCATCGTAAAAGATCCAGGTCTGATTCCCTCGGGATGGCAAGCTTCGAGCCGCGACGTTTGCGTCGACTCCGACTTGGTCGAACTTCGTTTCGCAAAAGTATTTGGTTCGAGGACCCGTTTGATTTTCTGCCGTTGCCTTTGAACGCCATCGCGCCCAACTCCTTCCGCATCCCACTCGCGTTACTGTTTTCCCGACAAATATACATTCTGCTTTTCGCCTTCCAGGTGGAAGTCGAGGACAGCGGCAGACCGAAGATGAGATCTTCCCATCCGATATCGATAATCGTGCTGGATCAGAACGACAGTCCTTCCTCTCCGAGAACGGTCCAAGTGCTGGTTCATTACATGAATGACGCTTTGCCTACTGGAAAAATCGCGGACGTTCATCCGAACGACCCGGACACCACCGGAGATTACCACTGCAAAATCGTGAACGGCCCCACTCCGAGGAATTCGCTTTTCATCAAGCAGGGCTGCGAAATGACGCCCGGGAAGGTGTCCACCGACGTGAGATACTCTTTGAGCGTCTCCGGCAACGACGGAAGGCATGCCGACGTCGTGTCCAAAGTCACGGTCGAGTTCTTCAGGTTCACCAACAGCACCGTAGAAAACAGCTTGACCGTTCGCATGGAAAACATGACGGCTTCGAAATTTCTCACTCAGCACTACAAAAAGTTCGTGGAATTGGTGAAATCCGTGTTGGACTACGGCGATCAAATTCATCTCTTCAGCTTAAGCGAAGCGGAATACGGTTTGGAACTGACGCTGGCGGTGAAGAACCGGCATGGTTACCACGGCAAAACGAAAGCCATCGATATGCTGTCGCGGAAATTGGAGTCGATTCAGCAACTGACCGGATCGGGAACCGTCATCGGATATACGCCGTGTCAGAAGATGTCTTGCGAGAACGGCGGCGTGTGCAGCGATGGCGTGCAGGTCACGGAGGAGACCAGAATCGTCGACAGCCAAAGCATAATATTCACCAGCCCATTGGTGACTCACGATTTTACCTGCCGCTGCCCAGACGGATTCACGGGAAAGAGATGCGACAGAAGACACGATCCTTGCTCGCCAAATCCGTGCAAGGCCGGAGGCATATGCAGGCGCCAGGGCTACGATTTTCAGTGCTCGTGTCCGGTCTCGAGAGAGGGGAAATACTGCGAGCACGAGCGGGGCGATGCCTGCGACGGCAATCCGTGCAGGAACGGCGGATCGTGTCGTCAGAGTCCCGAGGGTTCGGGGTATTTCTGCTTGTGCCGTCCGGGATACCGCGGAAACCACTGCGAGGCCGTTTTCGATACGTGCAGGCCCAACCCCTGCCTCCACGGTGGCATCTGCATATCCCTAAAACCGGGATACCGTTGCAGTTGCACCGAGGCACGCTACGGACGCCACTGCGAGAAGTCAACATTCGGATTCAACGATCTGTCGTACATGACGTTCCCGCCTTTAGACGTGAGCACCAACGACATATCCGTGATACTGGCAACCACCAAACCGAACGCTCTACTCATCTACAACTACGGCGTTCAAACGGGCGGGCGATCCGATTTCATCGCAGTCGAACTGTTGGACGGTAAGGCAGTTTTTTCGTACGGCGGTGCCAGATCCGCCATAACGTCCGTTCGAGTTCCGCGCGGCAACGCGTCCCTGGCGAACGGAGCTTGGCACAAGATCACGGCCACTCGAAACGGGAAGGTTATATCTCTCAGCGTGGCTTCTTGCACGGAAAACGGAGATGTCTGCCAGGAGTGCAGGACGGGGGACGCTTCCTGCTTCGCCGACGACGTCGGACCCACGGGGTGAGTACGTTTGCTACGTTAAAACGACATCGCGAACCGCGAAAGTAAAGAAAGTCGCCACCGTTCGTGTAGATTTTTCAGGCCCCAAAATTCCGGCAACTCTTTCCTGGTTCCACGACCGTGACAACAGTTTTAACAAATGAGTCACCGGCCCGTCAACGACGAACAAAATTTATTTTCGTCATCGCTGCACACAAATTCGAAATTAAATTTTCAAATAAATTTAAAAGTTATTTATGGCCGCATAATGACTCTCGACATATTACGGGTCCGAATTTAAAAATTTTCATCGCTGCCATTATTATTTTTTTAAATCCAGTCGTTGATTATGTTAAAACACCTTCACCCGCGTTGCATTTCGAAAAAGGGAAAACCCGAAAATTCAGCATGCAGGTCGCACACCGAAATTAAGGCCGGGCTTTCGATGCGGCAAAGCCATTAACAATTGTCGTCTCCGTCCCCAAGAGATTTTCCTCAAATCAGGATCGCTTTTCCGGGTTTCGGATGGGCGATCCCGCGATTCCCGAAGCGTTCGGCTCTCGTCGAACGGGCACCCACCTCGAGCGGTCCCAGGAAAATTCGCTCGATGTCTGGGGATGGACGAGAAGGGCATTTCGAACGGGGACATTATTAAATCGTTACACAAGATAATATAATAAATTAAATGTACGTAAGGCGGGGCAGGAATAAGTGACGGGTTTTCAGAATTAAATAAGTTATTACAGAAGGTAGATGTATTACGTTGTAAATACATTTATGCTCGGGTAGTTTTTTTCTTTTTAATGCCCATGATTTCCTTCCAATTAAATTAAAAATTATATTTCTTATAATATGGCAAATTGATCTCACGTGATCGCTTTTATCCGAGGCGGGACGTTCCATTACACGTCGCCACTCGGATAGAGCGAGCCTTCCGAAAGCCTTCCCCAAATTCTTCGTCCTCACTGGATAATAACGCGGCATTCGCGCGACGGCATTTCGCGAATTGTTTTATTGGGCGATTGATCCGGAGGCAAACCGGCCGTGCCCAAAAACCTGTCGGCGACGTCCGCTTCGGACGCAAAACCTAAAATCCGATTATCGCGGAAGGGACGCCGCCCCGCGAAAAGTCGCCCGTCGTCGTGAAAATGCGTGCGCGGCATCGCGTTTTATGTGGAAAGCTTTCCCGAGGGCCGGAAATGTCTGGAATATTTTTGCAAGCAAACTTTTTTACGTCCACATTCGCCACGGACGAAGAAGTTTCATTGCGACCATAATTTTTCCAAAATATATAATTTCGGCCAATTATTATTATAAGCAAGGCATGACAGGCATGCGAATGTATCTGCCTAGCGCCTCCTTACGTAAAAGTCGCGCAAACCCCGATCCATGCGCTGTGCACTTGTGATGTCCGATGCATCGCTGGAGGCGCACTGCAGCACGTGCGTGGCTTTGTCGTCGGAGCCTCGGGAACATCTCGCAGAGTGTTGCGAGAGGCTTTGACGGACGGATTTTTATCTGGTTCGCGAACTCCGGTCAAAGCTGCGCGAGTAGCAGCAAAAAGTGCGGTCGGGCCATCGTGCAGTCATCGCCCGGCCGGTTCGTACGGTAAACATCGTTAAACTTTTGGCCCTAATGGATTAAATTAACGATAATTGCCGGGGATTTTTCGACGCGGCGATGGTGGCAACATTGTCTGGCGTTTCTCGTAATACCCAACCTTAATTAAATAACGAGCCACGGGTGCCATCGCTGTAAAACCGAATTGATCAAATTCCAAAAGTTGTTTGACCTTTTCGGTGGCTCGTAAAGTGCAGTCTTAAAGGTATAATTGAGTTGTTGTGCGATATCGATATGCGAAAGCATCACCGTCGGCCCGAATCGCGGAGGCACCGCGAGGACCGGATCGGTTGCCCTTCGCGCACCCGGGATGAAACGGAGAGTGGGAACGTGGCAATAAGGAAAACTTTTTGGATCGCGAAACACCCGGAAGCTCCAGGCCACGTTTCCAACCCTTAAGCAAATCGTCGGGAGAAATTCACTGCTTAAAATGAGCGATTAACAAACGAATTGCAGCAATTTAATCCGGAGATCGTACCCTCAGCATCCAAACCCAGGTAATCGAACAGAAAAAGGAAAATCAGTAGGTGTGTTACAATGGCAATAAATCATTTAAATTAGTTTCTTAGATAATAAATTCATTTTAATAAACACATCATAAGAGATATTTACGATGCAGGGAAATTTGGCGTTGCGAGCGAGTTTCTCGTACGAAAATTTAAAAAGGTTTTTCACTGAAAAATTGCCGCAACACCGGTTTTTGTCGCGAAAACGTCAATCTGTGCGCGCTGCGAAAATTGCTACTCGCGATCTGACGGTGACGCCGCTCCGCGTCCCCGACCTTTCGGCGTTCGCCCGAGCCCGAATCGCACGTGGGGCGGGGGGAGGGGGAGTCGAAGCTCCTCCTCCGAAGCGATCCCGACGAGGCCGTTCTCACGTGCGAACGCACGCGCATCACGTGCTGCGAACCGCCGGGTATAATAAAAATCGACCCGAAACGGCTGAAAATGCAGCCTTGGAGGGACAATTACGAGAAAAAAAAGATCAAAAGTTTCCCACTGGAGCCATAAAAACGGAAAAATCATATATTTCAGCCCGAAATAATTTATTTCAGCATTCGCGTAATAAATTAAACCGCACTGAAATTTGATATGAGTCGAAAATATTGTCTAAATAATAAATATCCCGATATTCTAATTTTAAAGACGGGGCCGCATGCGACCTCGATGGGAGAGCAATTTTTCTGGAACTCCGAGATTGGCAGCACTGCCGGTTCCCTTCGTCGAAACCGTACGGAACGCCCGCTCCGTACGGACCCTTCGGCGGCGTGAAATCGCGGAGGCATCGGGGACGCCTCCCCCGTAATTCTCGTCCGTTTTTTCTTTTTTTGGCGCAAAAAACGCGTCGCAAATCGTTTATTTAACGGCTAATAAATAAAAACATTAAACATTTTGTTTATAAACATGTAATTTATATAATTTCAGGACGTTGAACTTCAACAATCAACCGATGCTGGTGGGCGGTCTAATTTCCACAGATCCCGTGCTGGAGCGCCCCGGACAAATCCACTCGGATCATCTCGTGGGCTGCGTTCATTCCATCTCCGTCAACGGCAGGGCTCTCAACCTGAGCAACCCCATCAAATCGCACAACGTGGACCCCATTTGCGGGCGCACCCGGTCGCCCTGTCTCGCCGGCGGACAGGCCTCCGAGGGGTCCGAGGCGTCCAGTCCGTGCGGAGAGGGCCGATGCTTGGACAGGTGGAAGTCGCACTTCTGTTTCTGCTCGGGTCTCCTCTCTCCCAACTGCAACGACGCCCTCGAACCCGTCACTCTAACCGACGGCGGCTTCGTCGAGTACAAAATATCCGAGAAACACGTTCGCATGCAGCTCCTGGACGGGTTTTACCGCGGATCGACCCTCTGGAACGAAAGGCTGGACCGACGCAAGAGGTATGCCGGCGCACACTCGGGAATTCAGCAGGGCACCTCGCCCTCGGGGCCCGCGAAGAGTTTGGGCATCCTTTTCCGCACGGTTCTGAAGGAAGGCCTCATCCTGTATTCCGCCACGAACAAGGATTTCACTTCCGTCGAGGTTGGTACCGCTTCGGTGTTTTCCCTTCTCGTGGCGTTCGAACTTCTCAGGGGAACCTTCCTCTTCGTTTCTTATTGCAGCTGCAAAACGGGAACATCATGTACGTTTCCCGTCTCGGGGGGGCGAATCCGACCGTGAACATGACGGTCGCCGAAGCGATGGTGTCCGACGGTGCCTGGCACAACGTGACTCTCCACTCGCACAACAGGGGACTTCGGCTGCTGCTGGACGGCAAAAGGGTCGGTGACGAACTGGATTCGGCGGGTGTCCACGACTTCTTGGATCCGTACCTGACGACGCTTTCCGTCGGGGGAGTGAGAAAGGACGCCTTCCATTCCCCGGACTCGCCACCTCAAGGTTCGAAAGCGTCGACCCAAGCCGTTTGACAGTCCACCGAACGCAGCTCATCGAGGACTTATTGAAATGATTTTCAAATTCTTTCAGGATTCGAAGGGTGCATCGCCAACTTCACCATTAACAACGAAATTCAGCCCTTCAACGGTTCGGGAAGCATCTTCCCGGACACGCTGACTTATGGAAAGATCCTTAAAGGCTGCTCCGGCCCGGTCGGAGTAGGAGCCACCACGGCGCCGGATCCTCTCAGCATAGGAGTGACTCTGGTCATAGTGTTCTTCGTCACTCTCCTCGTTGCCATACTCGTCAGCTTCATCGTCTTCCATCTTCGCCGACAGAAAAAGGAAAAAAGTGGGGCCCCCGTTGGACGAGGCGGAAACGTCGGCATTTCGAAGCAGAATGGAGGAGCCACCCTCGTCGCCGGAGGAGGAGGCCTCGTAGGCGCCGGAAGCGACGGAGTACTGGGGCGGGGTCTTCACGGCGAGGCAAACGTCGGCTACCTTACGGAAACCGGCGACGTGCTCCGGGGCCATCACCTCGTGGCCCCCGAACTCATTTCGAAAAAGTACAAAGAGCGGGAGATAATCGCGTCGGAGACGCAGAGACACGCGCGACCCGACATTATAGAGCGGGAAGTGGTGAGCAAGTCTCCGCCTCTCAGGGAAGAACACCATCCGCCGCTGCCTCCGACGCAGGTCTCGCAGAATCCGCATCACCACGACGGCAGCGAAATCCCGGAACATTACGATTTAGAAAATGCTAGTTCAATTGCACCCAGCGACATAGACATTGTGTACCATTACAAGGGATACAGAGAAGGGGGGATCCGGAAGTACAAAGCCACTCCTTCTCACATACCCTCGTCAGGAGGATTCCACCACAAGCACGCCACTGCCCAGCAGCAGCACAGGCACAGCCCCCATCTCGGCGGCGGGTTTCCTCCTCCATCGAGAGACAGTCCGCGCTCCGTGGTTCCTCCGCCCCCCGTATCCCGAGTGGACTCGCCCCCGAGCGTTGTAAATAGTTTGAACTCGCAGAGCACCAATAAACTGCTGCCACATCAGAGCACCCCCCTAGCAAGACTGAGTCCTAGTAGTGAACTGTCGAGCCAGCAACCGAGGATTCTCACCCTGAGCGACATCAGCGGTAAACCCCTCCAAAGTGCGCTTCTGGCGACGACTTCATCGTCCGGAGGCGTCGGCAAAGACGTTTTGCACAGCAACAGCGAGAGGAGCCTCAACAGTCCCGTCATGAGCCAACTCAGCGGTCAGAGCTCGTCAGCTAGTCGTAAAAACCAAGCCCAGAACGAAAGCAATCCGGGAAACAACAACGTTCCTATGGGTTTGACGGCGGAGGAAATAGACAGGCTGAACTGCCACCCTCGCAGCAGCAGCCTGGTGTCCACCCTCGACGCCGTCAGCTCCTCCAGCGAGGCCCCGCGGGCGCGTCAGAACCATCACCTAAACAACGCCACCAACATCCCCGACAACAATTCCTCCACCACCACGGACGAGAGTGGCAACGACTCCTTCACCTGCTCCGAGATCGAGTACGACAACAACTCGATAAGCGGCGACAAGAGGAGCGACATCATCTTCAGCAAGCTGACGGAAGACGAAGACGGAAGGCGATCCAGGTCCAACAACTCCGGCACCACCGGCAAACCGCCACTTCCGCCGCCCTCCTACGACGGCTTCGACTCCTCGTTCCGCGGATCCCTCAGCACCCTCGTCGCTTCCGACGACGACCTCTCCACTCACATGGGAGGCCTGCTCTACCGACAGCCGAACGGCTCGCCGTCCTCGACCGCCGCCCTCGGCTGGGACTACCTCCTGAACTGGGGGCCCAACTTCGAGAGCCTCATCGGGGTGTTCAAAGACATCGCGGAGCTCCCGGACGCCGTCAACGGGCGGGTGCAGTCCCTGAGGCTGCCGAGCCAGTCGCCGAAGCCCAACGAGGAGTACGTGTAGGGCCGCGGGCAACGGCACACGAGATACGTACAAACAGTGTTCCTCACGAAACTTTATTTATATAGGTAGAACCTTTCGTGCCATAAATTGTTTCATAGGTAAAATGGCCAAACGTTGCAATAGCTTCGACGGTTCGCGCGCGCAGAGTCGCCCGGGGGCCAAACCAATGGTTGATTCCAACCGTGCGACGTTCGGTCAATCATTTCGTCCGCTCGACGACTCCCGGAGCCGACTCTGCGCGCGAAGAGCTTCTTCCTCGTCGCCCGACCCGAGGGCGAGCCACCCCGCGGGGCTCAGGCTCGTCTCCGGGTTCGCTGCTCGAGCCGTAGGCAATTTTTTTGTATTTTTGTATATATGCGTGACAACGAGTTAAATAATTGTAGCTAGTTCAAAGATTTTTCTGTTTCAAACCAAAGAAATTTCCAAGCGTTTCGCATTGGCCAAAACCGCCGGCGGAAGTTTCGAATCCGTCGCCGTTCGAAACTGCCGCCGACAAGATGGCGGCCCGCGAAAAGCGGAAACTCTTCCGCATTTGAACTCAGGTCCAAGTGAATTGTTTCTAACTTTTTTCCGCCCCGAAGGGATCGCGCCATTCCAGCGCAACTGATGAGCCTCTCGAAATACTTGTGAATGTTCTCCGGCCGCAGAATTCTTGTACAACTTTCGAACCGAAGGACTGCTTTACCATTTTTTTTAATTGCGAAAATAAATGAAAGTTAATTTTATGGTCGACATTTTTTATTTCTCACTTTCCAAAGTCGAATCCCGAACCCGGGATTCGACTTTTCCCCTTCCCCATCTTTCCTCGTTTGGCGATCCCAAACCGATCCTTGCAACAGTGTCATAAAATACGCGTTTGTCTACTTCGTTACTTTCACTAGCATTATTCTGAATTCGACGAATTGTTCCGCCATTGGTTCCCTTTGGCGCGTTTCGTCTGCGGATCACTCTGGACTTCCGGTACTTGAAAAGGAAAGACTCGAAATAAAATACTTTTCCTCCACGTTCCCGGCAGCAACCATTCGCGAGTATCATTTCGGAGGATTTTCCCGTCATTTGTCCGGTATCGTTGCCTGACTCTCCGCTTCGTTTTCCAATGTCTTGTACGTGGGCGATCGCGGCACAAAGTATTCGTCCACTACCAGATTTTTGTCTTTGTGATCCTTTTTTATTTTTTCCCACATCGTCCGGGTTTTGTATCTATCGTATCTGCAGTAAATCCTGAAAATGAAGAAAATCCCCCGCCCCACCCAATTCATTAGTAAAATCCAAAAACTTCAAATATTTAATTTAATTGTCCATAAAACGGAAGAAACAGGGATCCCTCCACAAGGTGCCGGTTGGTTAAAAAAAAATTCGAAAAATATTTCCCTGGAAAAGCACCCAAATCTTCTGAGACCATCCATATTTGATAAACAAAATTGAAATCTGCTTTTGGGAATTTTGGAAAAGTTAATTCTAAATGGAAAATTTGGAGAGACTCAATTTCAAAACAGTCTGGCTGATCTGGTAGTGCAGGACAAAACTGAAATAATAAAATTTCTCACTTATTAACTGTCAGCAACATATCCTAAAACCTGAATTTCATTGCTGTATTTAAATAAAAGCAACGGACACAAAGCCCTTATTGCAACTTTTTCCCTTTATCCCTGCTTTTTTTTCATTGCCCCAAATGACCGTGGTGCAACAACTGAAGTGGTGCAATTAACTGAACCTTCCCTACTTGAATATTTAAAAAGGAAAAATTCTTTTGATGTTAGAAAAAAATTAAATTTAATTATCAAAATAATAAAATGTTGTGATTCGTGAAATTGCATTAACGCATCTTTGTTTTTGCTTAAATTCAAAACCCTTTTTCAGGTAAAGCAACAACAGATGCTGGAGGAATAAGTAAAAAGGGCATTCGAAAAGGTAGTTGCATTCCGTGCTGCAACTTCCTTCATATTCTTTGGTACCACTTCAATTTTTTGACAGCCAATCACTGACGTGGATTTTAAAAATTCTCCGATTAACTTTCTTATTGTAATTCAACGATACATAACCCATCGAAAAACAACAAGTTCGATAACTTTTATAAAATGAAAGAAATAATTTACCAGCTTGCCCATGCGCCGATCCAAAAGGAAGCAAACGTTCCGTGTATTGTGGTTTTCATTTTACTCGTGTAAAAGAAGGTGCCGACGCCGCCGACAAAAGCGAAGGCAAACCCATTAAGCATAGACTGCCGGAAACATTCAATTTTCGCATAATTGTAGCCAAAAATCATCAAGGTCTGCAAATAAATGTAAAGATTCGTGAAATAATCTCGAGGTGGATTTTCCTATTAATTAGAATTAAAAGTCAAACTGCAGAATTCACCTGGCGATCGGGGAGTTCTTCCAACTCGGCTTCCGACATTGTCAAAAAAGACTCGAAAAAACGGATTTGAATACTATTAAGAACAGCATTTAAAGTACGGTGCGAAATCCATTTAGGTAGTTTTCCTACAAACCATGGGACATAAGCAGAAGACAGTTCCTAAAAATAATTCTGACTGGTTGAACCGTAACCAATAGGAGTCGAGATCCGGGCAACTAAGATTGCAACGTTACGAACGCCGGTTCCGTCTCCCCTTTTTAATTAGCAAATCTCGCCTCCGAGCAAGCAACTGTACGCCAACTTCCCGCATTTCCCTTTCCCCTGCAGTACTAAGTTAGGACACTTGCCTGTATTTTTTCTGCTGACAATGCGTCAAGAACCTTGGAACGTCTTCGTCGATAAACGGATTAAAATATATGAAAAAAAAAATGCGTCTAAAGGAAATAAAGCATTCCTTGGCATCGAAACAGCAACGATGCTTATCTTACGCACCGGCGATTATGCGAGGTGTCGTAATATGGCTTTGCATGTAGTTAACTTAAAGCTCTCTCTTCTTTTCCTTCAATTACGAACGAACTCGAAAGGTTTTAAAGGCCAACTTATATAAAAGCAGTTGCATTTAATCAAATTTTATTTAACGGTTTCAGAGCTGTATTCTGCATTAACACATGGTTAAAGAAATAAACGTTTGAAAGGAATGAATTTGTGCATGACGCTCACCCAAGACGTTAGTTCTGAAATATCGAATTTTCAGAACGATTCAATTGGCAAAGTAATGCAAAAAATCAAAGATCACAAACGCAAATCTGCACTGTCACTCGTGATGATCCCTGCATCTATGTTCCAGCATTCTTCACCTTGTGGTAAAGTATTCGAGTTATATTATTGTTAACGTTAGGCAGTTCAGAATTAGTCCTTGCTGCTAACTCGATTTTCTGTACCGTATCCACCTCGTATAAGTTGGAGATGAAACTGGTAACTTTACATCCTACTTCGTTGCCGATTCGACCAGCTCTGCCCGACCTGTGCACGTAATCTGCCATATACCCTGGAAACTCGTAGTTGATGACATGTTTCACCTGAAATGGCACATCACGCTTTTATCCTTTTCAATGCCTGTGGCGTTCATCTGCTCGAACGAAGAGCAATTTACCCTCGTTATGTTGCATCCTCGCGATGCAACATCTGTGCACGACATAACGTCGACGATTCCGCCACAAAATTTACTCATTTCCTCTGCTCGTATCTCAGTTGGCATCAACGAATTGAGTCTGGCACATTCAATGTTATTTTCCGTCAAAAAATAAGCGATCCAGTTACATGTTTGGGATTTATTGCTGGAAATTAAATAAATTATATGTTTAATTGATTTAATATATTTTCAATAATTAAAGCAGCTGACAAAGCAAATATTGTGACCAAAAGTTATCTATCCAGTTTGGAAAATTCTTTTCCGGCCAAACGGAGAATAACGATGCCATTTTCATTTGGCGTGATTTCAGTCTTCAGATGAATTTTTCGACATCTTAATATACATTAACATTATTTATTATGAACAGCTCCGATTACAATTTTTATTACACCAAAAATTTTAAATGAATTTTTATATCAGTTATTTATGTTATTCATTACCTAAATATCATGACAGGCATATTATTATTCAAACTTTCCCGCACCAATGCTAATAATTTAGTTGGTTTATCAGCTTTTAAGCAACGGATGAATTTCTGCAGAACGTGAGGCTGCACCTTATGTAGATATTTTGTTGAAACGACTTCTAGCAGCCTAGCCTAAAAAAATCAATTTTTTAATGTACGATCTATATGAATTGGTATGAAGCTAAATCTTGTTTTACATTTGCTTTCAATGTGATATTTACAGGGAAAACGCCGTCTAATATCTCTTCCATGCTTCTAGGCATGGTGGCACTCACAAAAGTAACGTGGGCACCACTGGGTACAGCTTCTTTGTTTTTGTATGCTTTGTCAAACTGCAACTATAAATATTTTAAAAAATTAGTACGTCAGCAAAAAAAACCGTTCTCAAAATGGAGCTAAACTAAAAAGAGAAACAGGAGAAAAGTGATCTACCTTGCACCTTTTAAAAAGGACCGAGAGCTTTTCACTGAAACTGTCATCCAATAAAGTATCCGCTTCGTCTATAGTCACATGAAGACATTTAGATAATGAATATACATTGTAATACGTCAATTTGCACATGATTCCCAAAGTTGTCACAGCAATATCAATATAATCAAGAGAATCAGGAGTAAGATTAGTTAAAAATTTCTTGGTCCGATTAGCTAACACCAATTTGCACTTTATATCAAGATTTTTACATAACTCTTTTATTACTTTCTGCAATAGGTAAAAGAATTAATTTTTAAGCATCTAAAACTAAAAAAACTAATGATGATGTAGCTTAAATCTGAAAAATACATAAATTTGCATACATAAACTTGGGTCGCCAATTCCCTGGAAGGCACCACTACAAGACCCAATGGTGAATTCAATTCTGGTTCAAATTTTGGCTTATAACGAAGAACATGCTCTATCATCGGAATTGCATAGGCTAGAGTTTTACCACACCCTGTCTCAGCTGTAATCAATATATTTTTTCCTGAAAATTTCACAGATTATTAAAAGCAAGCATCCATCATTTGAAATGAGACTAATTCTTAAGTAATATGTTACTGCTACTGTCATAAATATTAAAAATTTAAAGTGATTGATCAATCTCAGAGAATTTTCAGATATCATATGAAACTGATATATAAATTAAAATTCAGATAAACACCAGCCAAAATTTTTGGAATTGCTTGTGCCTGAATGCAAGTGGGATGATTTATTCCTGTTTTCTGCAACTCCTTGAGAAGCTTATCACTTACTCCACAGTCACTGAACTCAGTTGTTGCATAATGGTTGTTTGTCGATGCAGCAAATGCAGGGTGCTAAAAAAAAAATAATCTTGTCATATTTTTTATTGGATTTTGTGAATGCAGTAATTCTGTATACTCACAGATGATCTTGGAAGTATACTGAAATAATCTCCCTTTGATTTTTTGTGTTTCCATCCTTTTGATGCAAGTGGCACCACATCCAGTGCCTTGTAGGTAGTCCCTTTGAAATGATTGAATTCTGGGCGTTTACAACTAATTAACAATTCCTATACAAAATGTTAATACAAAATGCAAATGATTTTAAGGAAAATTCAGATTTGAAAACTCTTCGCTTCCTCGCACGGAACGAAGGGAATCTTACCCCATTCGGCGTCGTTTTAACAGGAATTTTCACTTTTTTCGAGTGACCCAAGTTTATGGCATTCTTAACCTTATTTGGTAACGTGGTGAACCAAATAGAGGAAGAGCAATCATTCGGCAACTCATTTAACACTTTTGAATTCTGATTCACCTGAAACTGAGTGTATCTTATGAAATATGTGGCTGTCACACGAATCGAAAGTTAAGATGCAGGAATTAGCAATTTTTACAGGCGTCTGCAGATATTTTAACTGGCTCTTGAAAGGATAATACGATATACGTTGGTATTTATCGGATGAGAAATTGAGGAGATAAACATGTGTCATCAATATCATACCGACTTAATTTTAAAAAGCAACAATAAAAGTAAGGAGTGGTTGAAGAAAGATTGAAACACGAATACATTAAATAAGATTTAAACAATCTAAATAAATATCCATAAGAATCGTTGAAAATAAATAAATCTTACAGATTTCGTGCAAATTTCTTTACTACACTTGATGCCACCTAGAGATTTATTTATTATTTTCCATAACACACCGACGATAACCATCTCTATTCGATTTCAATATCTGTAAAAAAGAAGTCCTCATTTTAAGCCAGCAACGGCTCACGATAACAACGATAAGAATTTCCGAACTCCTTAGGAGCCATGTTTTTACCAAAGTGAAGATACTTGCCGACAGATGGCATTTCAAGTTTCAAAACACGAAGCCCAGAACTCTGGATAACGACGGTTGGAGGAGCCAACGCAGTTAAGCGCAATTATGGTTGAAAGTGAAACATCTGCGGGCAAAGATTTTTGGGTCAGGAAACGAAAGCCTTTCAAATATGCATAAAATATTTTATTGATAGATTTACAGTTTTAAATTAAAAAGAACAAATTTTGGATTAAGATACAAAATACATAATTACATTATATTGGGATATGCGAAATAAAACTTTATTTGCAATAAAACATTCTTTTTGAAAAAGGGAAAAGCTCCGATTAATCCACGAATTACGTCGACTCATCCGAAAGGCCAAAAGCGAATTTCGATGCGGTTTCAAATGGGCGGCGGCCCGTTGTTGTAGGACGAGAACCAGTACCTGCCTGCGAAGAGGCAGCTGTAGTTGTTTTCCCGCACGAAGGTGGCCGCTCCGAGAAGGATAAGCATCACGGCCTGTATGGGGAGCGAAGCCCTCATGACGCGCCCGAAGTAGCGGAGCCTCCGTCGTAGTCCCGAGACTTCAACGTCGTCTTCTCCACTGGAAGAATTTTTGACAAGGAATTAGATGTGCTTTAATTCAAAGGTTTCACCGTCTCGGCTTGAAGGGACTCAAAATGAACAAGTAAACGAGGCAAAGAAGTTAAGCTGTTGAAGACCCGAACGGGGGGAAAATTCTTCGATATAGGGAATTAAAATTGTAACGGCAAAAAGCGGTTGAAGCCATCATAAAAGAAATGCCAAAATCATCTTTAAAGCAGTAAAACTTTTAGGTAAAGTTATAAAATAATGATATTTACTTTACGTGCGATGTGCTGGATGATGAGACTTCGTTCATTGATTCTGGTCCGTCGAGTATCTACAATACAAACAAAGCATTCCATTGAGTGAACAAAACTTTTCAAACAAAAAAATTACATCCAATCTAGGTGATGTTTCGATTTTATGTATAATCGGACCGAACTGAGAAATTTCTTTATATAAATCATAAGCACCGATACAACATAAGTTTGTTTCCTTTTTTTAAGATGGTAAAATGTGAACGTCGTCTTGCAAAAAGAGGAAACAAAAATCTCTGATCAGCGCCATGAAAACATGAACAAAACTAAGTGCAAAGTGCCGGACGTTTGAAAATGATCAAACTACTGCTATGGTGAGGAAAAACTAACCTCTCGGCTAAGGCTGACGACGCTCTTGTCGAGAGGTTCATTGGGATCTCTTCCGAGCACGGCGCCCAAACGAATGAGGTAAAGCCTGACTAAGCGCCTTAATCTCGTGAAGCGCAGCTTGAGCGCGTTCAGTCTTTCCCTTGAAGAGCCTCCGTTTTCTATTAACTGCACGGCTGCCTCCTGGAGGAAATGCATCTTCGGCTCGTATCTCTCAAAATCGCTGTATAAATCCTGCAGCAATATCGAAATATTAAAAGTCTCCCTCCTAAAGCTAAGTAATGAATGTTTGTGATAAATATAAATAAGCACTTCGATTGATTGTTTTTACATTTTGGGACATTTACCCTAAATTTCCTGTATTGAGCATATATTATTACTTCATCTTGCGAAAAATCGACCGGCTCTAAACTTCTGATGATCACTTCCGTAGTTTCCAGCCATTTTGCGAGTTTGTCAATTGTGGCGTGAAATTCAGGGTTCTAACGAAAAAAAGAATTTGGATAAAAATACAAACATCTTCATCGCAAAAGTTTGTGAAATTTCGAATTTCCATAGGGAACTAACCCCCACGAGTGCTTCTTGGAGCTTCTCCTGCCACTGTGCCGCCTGGATGCAGATGATGTCCCATCGTTGATTCAGTCCGTGCAGCCTCTCCCGAAGTGTTCTCGCCTTTTCCACGTCCTCGACGTGATCTGCCAAATGCTCTCCCACGATGTTTAACGATGCCACGATGCTCTTGTGGCTGTCCAAATCGAGAAGCAGTTCTCTGTGCTCCTGAATCACATCTTCCAAAGCCTCTATATTGGACGGAAGACTGGGACGGTTCTTATTGATAGCTTCCGCGTATTGGATCCATTGTTCCAATCGCCACAAATCGTTGTTCAATTGCTGCCAGTTGCGACAAGCACAAATTGGGCATGTCAACCTGCCTTTTTCGCTGTGAAATAAATGCATTAATTTGAAAAATTTTAAAATATATCTTTCCCACCTCTGGCAAAAGAATTTAGATGATTGTAACGTTAGTTTTATTTAAAATAATTATTTTATAAAATATTTTTTTTAAAAAAAATTTCTTTTCTACATGGTCAAGTCAATGGAATATGATCGATCAACATATAAGCTACAACGAGAATTTTGCATGTATCGCAGCATTCTCAAACAATGAAAAATGATCGTATGTAAAAAAGTTAAAAAGGATGTTTCATGCACATCTAGTAAGCATTAAAACTTACTGAATGCAGAAAAATACATAGGATTCCGATAGGCTAGACCTAAACGAAGGAATTTCACGTTAAAAACAACATTTATCTTTTTCAGTGCGATTAATTCGTAAGAAAAACTTCTTAACTTTAGAGGAGTAATGTGTAAATGAGAACGTTCAATATTTTTAAGAGATCAGGTATTAATAAAAAATATGATGTGATGCTGTGAAGCAATTAACAAATTTCCCGAAGTTTGTGTCAGTATAAGAATGAAATCTTCCTAAATTAATGCTCGAAATTCAGATATTTAATCGTTATCTATCAGCTGAAGTGATTGTCTCACATTTACTAAATTGTTAACATATACCTGATTTGCCACAAAACACAAATATTTTCTTATTCATAATGGAATCCATTTCATCAGTCGGGAACATTTGCTTGCAGCCGTGGACAGGGATTATTAAAATGAGTCTGGAAATTGGAGGAGAATTGGATAGCGAAAAATATTAAATTAGTGTTAAGATAGTTAATCTGTTTCTTAAGGCAATTTCGTTTTAATAACATTTGAAAACTGAGTGTACCTGGCTTCTCTAAGTTGTTTCTCCCGTTCCTTTGCACGGCACACCAAATCCTGATATCTGAGCAAAATTTCCTCCACTTGGGACGACCTTGCCTGAACCCTGTCCATTTCACATTGATCCACCAGAATTTGATTCAAATGCTGGGCTAACTCAGCAGAAGCCGTACACGTTGCGATTATTTTAGCCTGTGATGAATTTATATGTTGTGGATAATAATTTACACAAGGGTCTGCAATTTTGGCGGCGAAACAGAAAAAGAAAATTTACCAATGCCGAATAGGATTCGGAAGTCGACAGCAAAGTTTCCAGTGCCTTAAGATTTCGGTCACATTCCAACAATGCTGTATCCAGCTCTAACCTATAGGCGTCGCTTGAGGTGAGACGTTCTAAATGAGGCAGGGTATCCACCTGAACTTCCGAATCCGTTTCAAACGCCAATGTGGATACTTGGATCTCTTT
The DNA here is from genome assembly GCA_028565995.1 of Ricinus marginatus. Classification (NCBI taxonomy): domain Eukaryota; kingdom Metazoa; phylum Arthropoda; class Insecta; order Psocodea; family Ricinidae; genus Ricinus; species Ricinus marginatus. The sequence goes on along the minus strand of JAOWBB010000011.1, from coordinate 301,687 downwards.
TGATTCCACCTGAGATTTGTTTCTGTAACAAAGAAAATAATGTAATTTTTTTTTTCAACACTTGCAAAAATCAAAATATCTTTCCCGCGTTGGAACATACTTGACGTCGGTGAAACGATCTCCAAGTTCTTTCCAGAGAATTTGGTACTCGTCAATCATCACCTGAGTCGCGACAACATCTTCATCTGCCTTGCACGTCGTCATCAACTTTAAGCCGATTTCGTCTGCTCTTCTCAAGCACGAACTTTCCCTCTCAAGTTCCTTCTCCAGTTCGCTCAGCTTCGTCAATCTTTCTTTGGCGTTCGGCATTACCTCAATTTGAGTCAGTTTGGCAGAAATATTTGTCAGCATTAAAATCGAGTTATTGTGATTTTTTATGAATTCATCTCTCAATCTCGTGATTCTCTTAAGAATCTCACGTGTTTCCATCATTTTGCGCGTAATCTCCTGCCATTTGGAAATCATTCCCTTTGCCGCAGATGCGACCTGCTTGATATTCTGAGGAGACAACTGACTTTCCTGCGCCAGTTTGGAATAAGAAGCTTCCAGGATTTTTAAGGCAGGGTCTCTGCACTCTATGTCGGCTTTTTCTTTGTCCAAGGTGTTGACTAAGTTCTGAATATCGTTTAGCCTCGGATTTTCGGACTTGATAGACAGGTTTTTGATGGCTTTCTCCTTTTCGCTCAACCAGCTTTCGTGTTCATTATAGATCTTGAAGAGCTGCTGCAGCAGTTCCCAAGCTCCAAGGATTCTTTGTTTTCTTTCCAGGGACGACAAGCAAATTGCTTTCCACCTTGCGTGAAAACAAAAATTAAACATTACACTCCTTTGTGCTATTCAAAAAGATGACGTTTACTCTTCAAACATGCGCTTACCTTTTTTCTAATGACTGAACGGCACATTCAAGATCTTGGGTATCCACACCAGTGATGCCCATACTGCGGTCTGTGAGTAGAAACTCACACAAGTTAAGCACTTCATTAACGTTTCCACTTTGCTGCTCGATGTTTTTCTGAATAGCGTCATGGTCTTTGACCAGCTTATCCACAAAGTTCGAGCTATTTTCAAATGTAACTGGAGCTTCCAGTTCTTTCTCCGTAGAGCTAAGCCAGGATTTAATATTTTCTATTTTTTCCTGTAATCCATTCATTGTGGAAGTGATTTTGGCTTTTCTTTCCAATCTCAGTGACGTCAGAGTCTTAAGTTTTTCCCATATTTCATCGATTTCTTTTATTTTTTGCGACACCTCCGACTTCATAATGTCATAATCGACGGAGCTTTCAGTTGCTGGCACGTTTCCCCGGGTCTGTTGCGACGACTCCGACATCGCATCTATAATACTTTTTCCCATTACTTGCAGCCAATTATGTTCCCTCGTTTTCAAATTCATTTCCATCAGTATTTCAGATTCCAGCCTCTTCATCCTCGCCTGCATATCGAGCAATTTACTGTTTTCATCACTGCTCACGGCTTTTTCGAATCTGAAAAAAAAATTCAAGAATTTTTCAAACTTGCTTTTATACATTCTTTTGTGAAGAGCAATGAGATTCGTACTCGTGATTATGCTCAACAAGTACATTTTACGCAATTTTCTAAATTGCCGAACCTACTTGTTAATCAGGTCTGATGCCCAAGATGTGAACCTTGCGTGTCTGATGTTAAATAACTGATAGCTTTCCAACCTATCCTCCAACAGCCTAATTTGTATGAGAAGCTGATGTTTAAGGTCATCCAGGAGCTGCGTCATTAGCCATAACCTCTGAGAGAGTGTTTTCACATCGTGAGGGTTGAGGCATTTCTTCAGCTCATCGAAAGTCACATTAACCTCATCGATATTTTTGTCGAGATCGGAAATTCTCTTTAATAGATCCTGAAAATATTAATTTTTGTTATTTCAATTTTATCTTCGCTTCAGTTAAATAAAATGAAACTGTGATCTGTGATTTCTCTTACCCGACACTTGCTTAACCTAACTTCCGTTGCAGTAAATGAAACAGGGGCCGGTACGGAGAGTTCGCACATGATTTCATCACACGCTCTTTCTATTATTTCCAGCTCTGAATCGTATGATTTTTGAAGTTCCTGAATACGTTTCAAAAAGTCCTTCCACGACTTCATACCAGCCTGAAAATTTAATTATACTTTGAGAATTCTATTTAGTATAAACTAGAAACGGGACTTAAAACACGCGAAGAATAATTGGATGAAAACCGTTATGTGATCATTCTTTTCTCCTTCCGTATAAATTATCTAAGAACCCATCCTATAAGGCGAAGACGAAATGAACAGCATTATACTTAATGAATTGTAATTAGCACCATCGCCAAAATGCGAAGATGCGAAAGTTTTTAGAAGTTTTTCGTCCCTTTTATTTGTTCTTTATTATTTCTCTATCAGTATTCAAATTATTACCTCCAAATTGTCCACTCTTTCCACTATAGCAAGCGATTCTAACTTAATCGAAGTTGCCAAAGGCTCATCACAAAACTTCATTATATCTTCCTGCTGCTTTTTAAGGTTTTCGATTTGGCTGTTCCCTTGTGGAATCTTGGCCAGTATCAACTCAATCTGTTCCAGCAGTTTTGGCACGCGCCTCAAATGAATGTATCTAAGTTGAAGACGGGACTTCTCCCTCGTCATTTCCCTGAGCCACGACAGCAGAGCGGACTGGTCGCGGCGGTATGAGTCCCAAAGTTGCAATCTTTTACTTATCTGAAAAGAGCAACGGATAATATTATCGAAATTTCAACATCCTCACGGAGAATTTCGCTTTCCATCGCTAATTCGTACCTCATTGTGCCTGTCCATGATTCTGGCCAAGGTTTCATTATGAAGATTCGCGAGAGAATTGAATTGCTCCTGGAGCGATCGTGAAAAATCCTGAGTAGGAGAATTTTCCTTTCTGGACAACAAAACGGAGTGCTGACTTCTGAGCAAATTTTGATGGACTCCGCAAAGTCTTTGCATTTCACAGAGTTCATCATAATCTTCGGGGAGCGGCCCGGCTAAGAAGGTCTGCACGTGCAGCAAGTACTCCTTCCATAATTGTAAAGCTGCTGCCCCGTCCTGGCTGCTAATCAGTCGAGCAGAGAGCCTGAAAGCATAACCGAAAAAAAATAAACTCTCACGCTTAAACATTTCCGTACAATATTCTCCCATTGACAAAAGTGGAATTTGTGATTTGACATCTTGATCCTACCTGTGATATTGCTGGAAAGTTTCCCGGAAGACCTGCTGCCACAATTCCAAAATTTCCACTACTGACGTTTCATTTCGGATCTCGTGCGGTTTATCATTGATTTCTATAGACTTCCCTTTGACGTTTTGCACTTGACTCTCGGTTTTACCGAGTTCCAGCAAATAGTTTCTCAATATGGATATCGAGTCCTCGTCCTCTTTCTTGTCCACGTCATCCAAGCTCTTAAACGGAAAGCAAAGTATAAATTTATTTTTTTTTTTTTCTTCTCGAATTAAAAGCTCCTTTTTTTCGACGTCGGGACGGTTTCAGTTAATTTCCGCAGCGAACGGAAATGTCGTGACACTTCGCACCCCTTTAAATTCTAAAAGCTTTTAATTGTATTGAAACTTTTTAAAACTCGATAAAATTCCGACGCCTGGTTCAATCTCAGATAAACCGACTTCTAAATTTACATATGACTCGAAGATAAAGGCAAACAAGGGAATCGAAAATGGAATTGCGATACGTTCAGAGGAAAAAAGTCTTGCAGGGTCGAAATATTTTAAAAGTGCCAAATTATTCCGTAAATAAGGAAAGCGAAGGCAATGACCCACGTTTTCCACTCACAGAGCTTCTTACCACTCTCCGTCTGTTGCCACGTGTCTTGGCTTTCGTCCCATTTGGTAAATCTTTGTTGAATGTCCGAAAATATTTCAGCGTCTTTTATCACTTGGGACGTCGATATTTAATCGGAGTCTCGGCAACGTTACAAACGGCTTTTTTTCTGTTCGCTAAAGTGAAATCACGGAAAGCTACAGAAGCCTCAAACATGATTTTTCTGCGCCACATTTTGTCGGATGCTGCATTTAAAAGTCACGTTCCGAGTGATTCGATTTCGGACACAGAACTACGCTCCACGAAGATCCACACTAAGAAGAAAATCTTAAAGTGTGCAGTGGCGATGAAGTAAATGTGCCGCGGAATTAAGGGAAAAAAGCTTAGAGGGATGGAGGAAGAGAAAATGGGTGAGCTTTCCGAGGGTTTGCATTCACGAAACCTAAATAATTTTCGAGATCGTGACTTTGAGCAATACGAAAACGACCGGGTTTTAATTTGCCTGCATCTTTTCAGAAAGCTCCGATTCGCAAACGGAAGAGAAAAGGCTTTCCACCTCACCTTCTGCACGGATCCCAAGAAGTTTTTCGCTTTGACCAGCTCCTCCTTGCAAGTGTTGATCTCCTTCGTCCTGGCCTCCGCCACGGACGTCAGGGCCGTCAGCGTTTCCTTTACGTCCTCCAGCCTCTTACCCAAAGCGTCCACTTCGCATTCGAGAAGGCCCCTGGCTTCCAGACCGATGTCGGCAGCTATCTGGGCCACCAGGCCCCTCAATTCGTCCAGTCGGGCCTTGTGAGCCACCAGCGTTTCCTCGCACACCTGGAACGGTATAACGAAGACCTGAATCGATACTCCCATCGATCGGATCAATCAGAAATGAAATTAACTTCAACTGTCAAATCGGTCACAATAAACCGCTTTTCACGTCAAGCATCAATTCCTTTTCAAGCGCGAAAATCGCACGAAATGCAAAATGCCAAAAAGTAAATTCTTTTACGTGATTCTTGCCGTGATAACTCATTTTCGTGCTCGTGAGATGATGCTTTACCACTGTGGTTCCTTCGGGGAGCATCAGCACGCCGATTTGCTAAATGGACAGGATGCCCAAGCCTAATTAACCAAAATTCAAACTATCTGAGGAACCACATCCTGAAATCGACCGATCTGACTGCTCTGCGATCCTCATGCGAATATCATGACTCGTTGCCCGCTCTGAAAAGCACTCGCCGACCGAGTGCAGTTTGAACAGAGACCATTTAGCTTTATTAAGCCATTATCCAAGGCGAAGAGATGTGCTGCACCGGATCCACTTTGCATCTTTATTTAAAGTAAAAATTTAAATTTAATTCACTTTAAATATTCATTAATGCAACTGTATTCGGTCGTGACATCGATTCGAATAAATAATTGCTGTACGTGATTTGATAAAGGTGAAAAAGTCAAAATAGCGAAAATCTCGTAGCTGGACAGGTAAAAAATTCCGGTCATTGCTCGTTTGAGAAAATTCTCGTCAAAAAAGCTTGAATTGTTTTACAGCCTTGTTTTTAGGCTTTGAATTTTCTACATAAATTACGATGAAAACAGAAGGAAAAACCTGAAAATCGCCGCGGTCAGCACCTCAACGTGAGGACTCGAATGCGTGAGGTGAAAACGATTGTTTGCTTAACTGAACATTAAGAAGAATACCTGAAAATTTTCAGAAATCTGTGAATTCGGATCGACAAATTCAAGAGTTAAAAATGAAATTCTTTTTTTTTTTTTTTTAAATTTTTCTTCGCCATTGCTCCGGGTTATCCGCATAAGCGATGCATTAACATTTGAGGTTGTCGGGCAAATTGGGGAAAAACTTTTCGTGCCGATGTCATAACATGAACGAGGCGAGAAGTTTTCACGTAATGCTGGAAAAACGACGCGTTTCACTATGGATATAAATTAAATTATTCACAAATTGCGAGCCGGATAAATTATCCCGCCGGCGGCTCTTAGCTGCAACGGGGGTGCATTACACACAATTTTGACGGCAGGGTGTAATTTTCGTTAAAAGATTTTTCTTCCACAGAAAAAGAAAAAAAACTGTTGATTTATCTGCTAAATAAGTAGAAGGAAAATCGCGTTAACCGGTTGAACAGAGCATAATTTGCGATTTTAAACTAGATAACTGGCACGAATACTGTTTTTCACCCGGAATTAACCGAAAAATTTTTTGCTTTCCTTTCCCCAAGCACATACCACATTTCGAATCAAAGAGCTGAACATTTTATTTCGCTTGTAAGAAAACTGCCGCTTAAGCTTATTGTCAAGCACCACAAAAAAAGCGTATGATGCACAATACATTTGGGTCTTTGAACTTGAAGACACGTATTTTTGCATGCAACCGGGAAATAAAAGCATCTCAGTTATCTGGCAAGTTTTTCGCATGATCTTTTAAAATCATTTATCCCTTAATCATTTTCACTTTTCCGAGCATGTCCAAAATGAGACGCAGCAGCAGATGAAAACCAAAAAATATCGTTCGTGTATCAGTAATCAGCCGCACCAAATGCAGAATCGCATTCTCGAAAAGAAAAAAATTAAAGGTTCGATAGCAAGAAGTCCCGAACGGGCTCGCTTGTGGAACGTTCATTTTGGCTCTCGTTCAGGCCCGGGTTGCTTCGCTGCTCAAAAAACTGAAAATGGGAATGTGCGTTTGCAATTCGCAAAATGTGAAGCCGCGTCGCGCATGAACCTTCGAACGTTCGCCGTTCGAGGACAACGCAGCTGTTAACATATATTTTCCTATTGAAACGAACAACTACTTTTGCAAGCAGACATCGTACAGCGAACTGCAACAAAGCGAAACGCTTCTCGTGCCATGTTAACAAAATATTTACAAAGCCATTTTTTATCTGCCAAGTAGGTTTGTTATCTTTGCGAAATAATTTCAAGGGAGTCCCGATGGAAGTTTCCGCCTTCACCTGCGAGCGATTGCGGGAAAGGCCGCGGTGCGGAAAAACCCGGCGAACGACGCCGCTTACGGTAACGTCGGGAAATGCAGGGAAAGTAAAATGCCTCGATCCAAAGCAGTAATTCGCCAAATTTGCATGCGCAGTTACGCAAGCAAAATATCGGGGCCTTGCATAATGAAGTCGAAGCGAAACTCAACGCCAGATCGAAAATCTTTCGAAAATTCCACTTTCATTCGGATGCTGCAACACATGCGGGTTAAACCTACGAGGAACAAAAGCCGTTTCAAGATGGTCCGAACGGAGTCGCGCAATTGCGAGCAGCGAGGACCGGGGGTGGAGAATTTCCGCGGGACAAACGGTTAACGCGAACGCCTTTGATTCGGTTCGCAAGTTCAGTAAATTCCCGGAGCTGAACCGTGAGCTCTGGCGACTTCCCTTTCGCCGCAAGGTTTTCGATAAACCTCGCGCGCGGAAAAGGTTAACGTCGATCGGGGAGCGCAAAGCACCCCGAGCGCCGGCTGCCGTGCTGCTTGGCGAAGGCTGCCCTTGCGGGAAGCCCAACGCTGCAAACGAGAGGAAAACGAACGTCGGACGAACGTTCCGCCTTCGGATGCACATTGCGGCCGAGTTTGCGTGGCTGAACACGAGTCGGTCTTAAAAGCGCTGACGAAAGACAAATCAAATTGGACTTGCGATCGCGGCGAAACGGGACCGAACCAGTGGCCAAAGACGGGTTCGCGAGTAACCGAAATGAATCTTTCTGCTGCCACGGTCCGAATCCGATAAATAATTTTGAAAAAAAGCATATGAAAATTGTAAAATTTCTTCACAGTCCCTCGGTAATTATTCCTGTAATCTCCGAATATTCCAACGGAATTGGTTTGATAAAAAAAGCAGTCACCGCAATTCAAAATCTTTTCCTTTTGCAAACGCACCGAAGCTTTTAAAGAAATTATTTTCAATCTTTTTGCAGAAAAATGCTGCCTGGAAGTGTTTACCGTCGGAAAAGGATCTGCTATTTTTGTCTTCTTATTGGAAAATTTTACGCCTAAGACACGTTTCAATTATTTAACAAAAATATTTTAAATTTTCAAATACTTTTTTTTCCGAAACATTTGGTCTTTAGGCACGTAATAAATATTTAAATCCAATCTGTCTTCATAAATAAATTGGGTGTGCAAAATACACGTATTAAATCGTGTCTATGCGAAAGAGCGTGTGTATATACATATACGTACAACTGATTAACCTTGAGTAAGTGCGTTGAAAATACACATGATTCCGCCTTATTGGATAAAATATATTAATAACTATTACGTAAGTCGATGCTTGTAACCGCATCTCGGTCACGAAGTATGCGCTCGATTTTGGCCTTACGTATCGGATCAAGTGCGTTCAAAAGGGCGAAGTACCTCGCAACGAGTGCGAGCCACAAATTATGCGCATTCAAATCGGATCCATAATTAACCGACGTCGTGTCGGTCGCACAAGTTCAGCGACGACACCGAAAACGAGGCACACGGCACGAGACGGAAATTTCAACGCAATTCCCGCGAATTTATTTTTCCTCTCAAAAATGGCGCACTTCCGTAAATTTCAACGATCGCAACTGTTTCCCCTGCCGCGGATCGCCGACGATCGGGCTCCGTCCCGGTTTTCCCGGATATTTGGTAATCGCATTTAAGGCGAACATCCTTCCGGGAGAACGTCCGCTTATCGCGCTTCCTTCCCCGCTGCGCATCCGACCGGATCCGCTGAACCTTCGCGACGGCGGGCAAAGCGAACGCATCCGCGGAATGCCGGGAAGGCCGCGGCAACGACCCGAGCCATCCGAAACGTCTAAAGCCCGCACTTCCGGTGTCGGTAAAAAAAATCCGAAAATCGTCTTTCACCGTGCGAAACTCCGTCACCGAAAGAGATGCGCAGATCTGCCCGCGGCCCACTCTTCGCAGCAAAATTTTTTCCGTTACGCATCAACGGAGCAAAGCGAAAACGCAGGAAGCGATGTTACCGGAAAGATCGCAAAATCGGAAATCGAAGCAACGGATCGATTTAACGCTCGAGATCATCCCCTTTCCCAACGCAAAAAGTTACCTGCAGAGGACTCGAGGTATTGCAGACGTTCAGCGAACGCGCTTTGCTGGCGAACATCGCCGTTAAAATAAAAACGAGGTTAAATAGTTTGGAAAACTAAAAATTCGCACGACGCATGGCTCGACCGCAAGAAGCAAGCGACGACTGGCTTCGACTGCGCTCGACGCGAAGGCGAAGCGATCGCTGAAGTGAAACGAGAAAAGGCCGCGCACTCGAGACCTTGGCCTATTCCGCGTATCAATCGGTTCCTCGGCTTCGAGAGTCCCGCGACTTCCGCTTCTGCATCGTCGAGAAAAAAGCGAGAGCACTCACCCTGATTTGCTGAACGGAGTCCTGAGGCGTAAGCTCGAGGCGCTGCAGCCACCCCATCTGCTGGTCCACGCAATTTCTCAGATCGTCTCTCGCCTCTCTGTACTGCTCCCAAAGCTTCACCGCATCCTTGTATCTGTTCCGAAGTTTGTACAAATTCTGGTACGTGTCGTTCCAGTTGGTCACCGCTTTTTCCACCGTGAATTTCACCTCCTTCGCCACGTCGGGGTTGCACTTGGCGGAAAGGCGCTCGGCCGCCGTTTTCAATTCCGATATCAGGTCTTTTCTCTGGCCGACGGAGTCGTGAAGGTCCTGGGAAAAGAAAGCAGAAGCTCTGTCCGCTTGCATCGACCGCAGGTTCAAAAATGCGGGTCTCGCCGGAGAAGCGGCCCCGGGCCGGGTCGCGACCCAATCTCGAGAAGGATTACCCGGATTCGAGTTTTATCATTGTACATCGAACGTTCGAGCAAAGTTCGACGGAAGATTCAAATGACTAAAAATAACCGTGAATCACGTCGTAAATTGAGGCAAACACCGAGAAACAAAGAAGAATTCGACAAAGCGCGTCAACAACGAGCCCTTTTGGAAAACACGAATTTTGTTTGCCAACTCGCATAACAATGGTTTTGTTTGCCAAAATACAGTTTATGATGCTTAAAGCACACGTAAAACTGATAATGCTCGGAAATGTTTTTAACTCTGATTCGACTCGGGCATTTGAAAAGCCACGAACACAGGCGCGCGAAGCCGTGCCGCAGTTCAAGAGATAAACTTTCAAAATTGGCGAACGGAAACGAGCAGAAGGGTCGCCTTTTTGAAAGCGCAGTCGACTCACGACCAGGATTTGTTAATTCGGGCCGCTCTGATAAAATGGCTGCATCGTAAAGTAACACAACAACCGCGAACAAGTAAAAAACCTGCCTCGAGTTTTTCGGTTGCCTTCCTCAAGCGATCGTAATCGATGGCGCCCTGAAGAGTCAGCAGCTCCACCATGTAATCCGTTTCTTGAACATTTTCTTGCACCATTTCCAACTGTTTCTCAAATCTTCTCCACAGAGACAGCTGAATCCTCAGCAAAAGAATCAGATCTCCGCAGCGTTTCTCCAGAGCTGGAAAAAAATATTTTGTCAGCGTTACAGCGTGCAACTTATGATGATCGTTGTTGATGTCGAGTATACGCAACGGTCAATGAATGTGATGGAAGTTTGTTGATGCTCTCGGATAACTTCCGGCGGATTACAAATGTTTTGTTACCTGCATGGGATTCCTGCAACTTGCTGATTTCTTTTTCGATGCTGATGGGAAACATGGACAATCTCTGCTTCATTGGAAGAGTGTGAAGAACCTGTCGCAAATGCATCAAATCCTGCCACTGCTGGATCAAATCATCCGACACGCGTTCGCAGTTCTTCACCGCTTGATCCACAACTTCGGACCCCATTCCTTCGGCTGATTCACACTGATCCAGGACGGAGGATGTTGCCGACTGGTTCCTTTTAACCCTCGCCACTCCTGAAAAACATCATCCATTGCGGAACAGGTAAATTTGGGGTGAACACTCACGACTTGAGATTCTTTAGTATCATTACAAAAAAAAAAAAAAAAACAAATTTTGAAGGCATAAGAGCAAATTCTTCAAACATCGCGATTCGAGTAACAATATATTACATTCAAGTAAATTCCCCGTTTCATACCATTGGCAAAGATTTCGTTTCACTAACGTCGCTTAACAATGTTTTATTTTACTAACTTTTGGATGCGTCGATCGAGTTCAGCTGATCGCATTACCAAAAAATTTCCTTAAAATTAATTAAGTTCACCTTTGTGAAGGGATGTTAACTTTTCGCGAAGGAGATTCAATCCCTCCAACTCTCCTTCAAGCTGCTGCTCCAGTTTCCTTGCCAAGTTCAGTAGGTTGCCAACATTCTCGGATTCCGCTGCTGGGAGAAGTCCCAAATGTCCTAGTTCCTCCTGTATTGTTTCCACTCTTCCGATTAATATCTGAAAAAATAAAGTTCCATTGACCGTTCTAATACAACGATTCAAAGTTACATAAATTTAGGACCAGTTCGCAAGCGCACATAATTAGATCTCGTTTGCGTGCCCCCGAAGTTTCTTGGTTTTGCACCAAGCGGAGACGCATTTCAGATACTCCTGGATCTTGATGATGGAAAAAAAAATCATTTAATATAGCTGGTAAATATTTTAACCTGCAATCTTTCGATGTACAAATTTAGTTCCTCGTCATTTTTTATAATTCCATGAAGATCTTTCACCGTGTTATCCAATTCATTTAGTTCTTCTTCCATTAATTTGAGTTTGTCGTTAACTGAAATGTCTTGAGCCGTTAAACTGGCTGCCGCAGCATTCTGAATCTCGTTCATTTTTTCTTCCAAGTTTTTCCACCTGAAAAGCGAATTCATTATGAAAATTAAAATGCTTTTCGCAAAAGTGATTATCGCCGAATGTGCTAAAATGAACGTACCTATTCCTGATTTCGGCATGGAACTGTCTCTGATTTACTTCGTCCGCAACGGGCAAAACGCGAACGGCGTTTTCAAAATTATTCCCGGCCTCGATTCTTATGTGATTGTACACCTCAAATTGAGCTTTCAAGTCCCAGAACTGTCTCATGTTTCCGTGGGTTGTGAGACCTTTGATATTCACCAGGTCTTGCTCGGCTTTTTTCATCCATGTTTCTAATTTATCCGTCATGAAATCACATAAAATCCATGCAGACTGAAAAATTTTTATATTTAATACATGAAGGTGCTGACGACAAAAAAATCACACGGACGCCGCCTGTGATCGACCTCTTCGTGTTATTTGTACAACGGGTCCGATGCAACGTACCTGGAACGCAAGAAGTTTTTCCAAATTCGCCCGCACTTCATCCTCGAGTTTTAAAACGACATTAAGATAATCGGCGTAAAAATTTTCCAGAGCCACGCAGGTAATTATATCCTGTAGTTTATTTGCCACTTCCATCAGCTGGACAATTTTAGAATGGTGAATTGCCATATCCGAGGCCAGGGACTGGAAATAAGAAAGATCGTTTTTATTTTGCTGAACAATAACCAAGAATATAATTGAAAACAGCGAAAATGTTACCCACTTGGTACAATGATATGTATTTGTCATAGTCAAAAGACATTACTTCTTTCAAATCCGGCACCCTTTGCTGAGCAACTTGCAACCACTGCTGCTCTTCCTTCACTCCCTGCTCCAGTACAGTCCACCGACTGGCAGCCATTGCCATTTGCTGGGCTCTGAATGCTGCTTTATCGAGGATTAAAGTTGCTTTCTCGTGAAGCTTTCCGTGAAGCTCTCTATTCAAAGATCTCGTTTCTTTGTCTAAATTACCCTCCAGGCTTTCCAAAATTCCTCGGCAATGGCTCAAATTCACGAAGAATTTTCTGTGCTTCTGCATTTCGTCTTGAAGGTGCTGCAAATTGGATATTTGAATGGGGCTCTCCACCAGATATTCAGCGATGTCGATTATTTGGGCAAATTCCTTCAGTGTTTGTTGATACTCGTCTTCCAGGCTAAGCAACTGCAGCAGCTTGTCCCTCTCCATTATCAGGGTATTTTCGACGAATTTCGTTTGTTCAAGTACAGTAAAAGCCTCGGGCGGGATTTCCACGCTCGGGAACTCCGTCATTAACCGTTTTGCCGTTTTAAGCAATTTTGATGCTTCTTCCACATATCCTCGATTCGTCGTTTCAATTTTGTCGAAAATCTCCAGCTTCTTTCGAGCACTGCCATCTGAGTCGATCGTTCTATCCAGCTGCTGTCTTAAATCTTCAACAGACACTGATAAGTTATTCACTCGGTTTAAGAACTCTTCCCATCTGCTTAGTACCTTCATGCTGCTGTCCCGTTCTTCTTCGGCGACGATCTGCATCTCTCGAAGCTCCGTTCTTAAATCCTCGATGCATCCCGTAATTTCCTTTGCCTCGTCCGGTGGCAAACACTTCCTTAGGTCTCCTTCAATTTTTTCAATATCTTTCATTTTCTGTTCAACTCGATCCAGTTCGTTCTTTAAGACGTCAAAGTATTTAATATTTTCCTGACTTGGGCCCTCCGTTCCGCTTTGCCGCCTAAGCAAGATTTGATGTTCAAACCATTCAGATATGTTTTCCGTAATGTATACTATAATGCAATACACGCGGCGGACTTCCTTTCTCATCGCAGCAGCCTTTAGCAACTCCATTTGTTGGTCCAAGTTTGGTATCTTAGAGTCCGGAAATTCCGCAGAAGATTCGAATTCCACCAGGGAATGGTGCATTAACCGCGGCATGTCTTTTAGATTTCGTACTCGCTCTATCGCAAGACTTAAAGCTTTCTTCTGCGATTCCGAACCGAAGTCTTCGGGAACTGCCACCACCGTTTCGAATGCATTGGGCACGGGCGTCGGCACATTGATTCCTGTCGATCTACGAGACTCGTTAAATGGGATCTCTTCGCCTGCAACATTACAGATTGCATTACCCGATTCTGGGTGTCTGACGCCGATAACCTTCTCCGGTTTCTCACATGGTGTTTTAGTAACGCTGACTTTGATTTCAGTCTCGGATTCTCTTGGAGTTAGATTCAGTTTAACCGAAGAGGTGGAAACCTCGGGCCGCAGTTTTACTTCAACTTGGGAAACGTTTGCATCTATCTGAACATCTATTCTTTCTTCCACATCTGCTCCTTCTCTGGAGAGTGCAGCCAATTCTCCAGATATGCGTCTTTTATGATCTTTCGCCTTCGGCTTCCGTTCCTTCTGTACCTGTTTCTCTGGTTTTTCAGCAACTGGTGGAATGATGACTTGAGCTTGAACGTGAACTTTAAACGGCTCTTCGGATAAATCGGCGCTCTGTCCCACGATGGGAAATTTCTTCTGCGTATGTTCCGCCTCCAAAGCTCCATTATCGGAGCTGGACTCCGTTCTATCGTCCGCTTTTTTTAACTGCCTTTTCACGGTGCTCTTCCGCGCTGAATCTGTCTGAGCACCGACATCTTCCGTTTTGATTTTCTCTTGAGGTATTTCGGTTGTTCCGGTTTCTTGGATGATTGGCGATTCCAGTTTGGATGTTTGTTGAGAGCGATTTGAAGTCTCAATTGCTGGTTCGACTTCATGAGGTACGGTTTGTACAGATAAATGACGTACTCCGTAACTCTCCTTGTCCACGGATTTCTCGCTTTCGCTAGATTTGTCGCTAGTCTGCATTTGACTATCAACTCCGAAATTTTCAGTTTGCACTCCTTCTTCGGATGCTTTGATTTTTCCCGGTGTGTCCATGCTTTGAGGAGGAGAAGTACTCACGGAAACGTCAATCATTTCGGGATTTTCAGATATTTTCACGGAGCCATCTGTATGCTCTGGAATATGCTGCAACAAATCAGCGGGCTTACTTTCATCAAATTTAACGTTAGATACAGAGGGAAGCTCTATTGGCGATTTGTCAGCTACATCTACAACTACTTTGTATTTTGCTGGTTCGGCTAACGTGAACGTGTCGAAGCTCTCTACATTTGATTTTTCTACAACTGTTCTATTTACTTTATCTACGTTTTCTCGTTTATCCGCCGTTTGTATTGGTAAAGTTTCTCCCATGTTCACGTCAACATTCTCCTTTTCTAAGATATCTTTTCCGACCGGCTCCTTCGATTCTTCACAAATTACGGTTGTAGACGGCTTTGTATTTGTTAATGTTATTTTTTTCCGTGGAACATCGTTTTCCGCGGCTTCGACGGCTTCATTAGCAGTAAGGGCATGATCGGTTGCATGCAGTTCTGGCCGAACTCTTTCATCAACCTTCATCAACGCTTTTTCCGGCATATTTGATACAATATCTCTAATATTTTCTTTAAATACTATCTGAGAAGAATCTGCTGTCCTCGGATGCTTCTCGTCAGCTTTTTGATCTTCTTTCCTTGTATCCTTTCTTACTGATCCCCCTTGAGAAATTCTTTTTCTGTCTTCGACAATCTCTAATTCTTCCGACGGAGGTTCTTTCTGCTCATTAAAGGCATTTTTTTTATCATTAAAATCATCCTTAATTCGAGCTTCTGTCAAAGTTAACGATGAATCCGTTCCAGGTTTCAGTAATTCCTCTGCAGGTTTTTCTTCCCCTTCATCAGGTTCCCCACCTTTTACATCCAAATTTTCTTGCTTATGAATTACTTCCTCTTTTTCGGGTTTCCATACCCCTGGTTGAGAACTTAAAATGGATTCTGTATGGTTTTTCGTTACTTCGAATTTGTCTTTTTTATTCCTTGGGGATGTTTTGGATATAGGGGCTTGTTCAGACTCCACAAATTCAGGTTGTAGTTCCAAATCGGATTTGTCTTTATTTTCAGTACGGGGTATTTTCTGAGTGTCTTCCGATTTTGTCAATTCCATTTTTTCCGACTCTTCACCGGGTTCATTCTTTTTGTCTTCTCCCTTTCTTTTCTTTTTTCTCTTCTTCTGAGGTTTCACTTTTTTGAAGTATTCATCATTATCCGGTGCTATAGCTCTTTCCTGATTAGGTATCTCACTCGAAAGATCACTTATTTCCACATTCTCCAAATTCTCGGTAGTATTTATTGGTTTTGACGGTTCCCTCTGATATTTTTCTTTATTTTTCTTCGTGTCTTTTGATTTTGTTTCGTCATTTATAATCCTATGAGAAACATTTATTTCAGGAATTTTTATAACGAATTTCTCGCTCACAATCACAGAAATATCGTCATTATCCGACTTTCTGTCAGTATCTTCTTCTTCAAGATTTTTCCCAGATTCTTCGACTGATTTCATCAACTCCTCCCTAAAATTGTCGTTCTCTCCATCAATGATCATTTTGAAACTCGTGGGCTTCGTTGTATCAGATGATTCACTGCAGTCTGTGGCAAGTATAATATCTGTAGAATCAGCCAAAGAGCTGCTGTCGGAGAAGTTGGATATCAATGGATCTTTCGTTGGTGCATCAAGTTTTTCTTTGGATTTTGAAGTTTCTTCAGTCGACGAAGAATTACTAACATTTTTACTCCGTTTGCTACTTTTTGGAATATTTTCAACGTCTTCTCCCGGTTTAATTTCTGAAATTTCCACATTTGATGGAAAGGCGCGAGTTTCTCGGATGCCATCAGTGGTTTCAATGGCTGAAACTTGCGGCAAAAGCTTCTTTTTGTCCCCATTTTCTTTTGGTGATCTTGGAGAGTCTAAAATCGCTTCATCAATTTTGGCATCGCACACATATTGCGGTTCTTCAATTACCTCCTCTGTTACAGTCTCAACTCCGTTCACTATTATTGTTTTATATGTAGTTCGTCTTACTACTCTGACAACTCTGGGAATTTCTCCAACATCTTTAGAAATTTTACTGGAGCTCAGTGAATTCGGAGATATTGTATCTTGACCTGTCAAATGCGTTATTTGAGACAAGGTGAGACAAGGTGATTTGAGACAAGGTGAGACAATCTCTTCGGGGATTGTACTTGCATTTAAAACTTCAACCGCTGCTTTCTTTGTTAAGTCAGGAAGATCTTTAACCTCCGTTGCTTCCTTTGACTCATAGCAAACGCCTTTCATCTTTTCCGGAACGGTCTCATCTTTAAAGGTTAAATCTTCTAATAGACTTGAGGTCGTCTGAACTTCTTTGGCGTGACCTTTTGCTGTTTTTTCTTCCGCTTTTTCAGAAATAGACAAGCTTCCCGTGTGTTCTATC
This sequence comes from Ricinus marginatus, assembly GCA_028565995.1. NCBI lineage: Eukaryota > Metazoa > Arthropoda > Insecta > Psocodea > Ricinidae > Ricinus > Ricinus marginatus. The sequence continues at coordinate 284,849 of JAOWBB010000011.1, read as the reverse complement.
CCCGTTTGAGCGCTCTGACTGAAATCCACAGGTTCTCTGAAATGGATCTCCTCATAGTATTCGTAATTTGGACTTCCCATATCGAAAATTTCTTCGCTGGGTATCGGTGATGCACTCGAATCAATGGTGTCATCTTTCAAAGAGGGACTTTCATTTTCACCACTGTCTAATAATATGGACGTTAATTTATCTTTCTGCCGTTCAAGCTGCTCCGCATACGATTTGGTCGAATCTTCAAGAGCCTTTGGACTGCTCGCTGATTTACAAGAACCATCTACATGTCTCGATACATTGTTTCTAATTGAAATCGTGTTAGGAACTATGCCAGATTTAGTGCCTGAGATGAAAGAATGTGAAAACGAGTCTCCTGTTCTACGAACATGAACTGGCCTTCCATCAGACTTAAAATCTTCAGATTTCGAACCGCTGTCCTCTTCCTGCTGCTTCTTCATTTCATCAGCACTCTTTGCGGGTAAAGCCTAAACGAAAAGAAAGCACAAGTTTGCTAAATATGTCCTTTGGTTAGCTGACACGATGATGGGCGAGCGACTTTCGGCGAAACTTGAACTTGAAAAGAATTATTTGCAATTGAAAAATCTTTCACAAAATTCTTTTATGCAGCTTCTCATTTTAAAAAGACTGTTAAATTAAATTTGTAATAAAACGGAATATAGAACATGGTTAAATCCTTGGCATGACATCAAAATTTATGCTGAAATTCTAACTGGCGATTTTCCCGAGCCAAAATAAAAAAAATTTTTTTTATCAATGACTTAATTCAAAACATCAGCTCAAAATAAAATCTATTAAGAAAGCCGCTATGATGTATTATGAAAGATACAATAAATACACGTTTCATTTCATTTTTTAAATGAAATTCATATTTTTATTGCTTAATTTAGATTTATACCTTTCTCTGAAACATTCAACGTTAATAGTATATGTGAATAACGATACTAAACCCAGAGTTTATTCCATTGTTTGAACAATGTACGTAATTAATTTTGCTACGTTCTTACCTGCTGTTTACCTATAAAAAATTATCGTGTGACACATTTAAAGTGATGCATTAATACCAACCCGAAAGATCAATTAGTATAAAAAGCAAGTAAAATTAGTAAGCATTGCTCTTAATCATATTATATATTTTAAAATTGATAGTAATAACTAATTCCATTGTGGAAATACATTGTTTATCGTATGATAAAATGATTGATTTTCCACATAACATATATAATAAAAAAAGTCAAGTAAAATAAATAAAATATAATCTAAAGCAATCGCGAATACAGGAAAATATAAAATTTATTTTAACATGAAGCGATGAAATTTCATCTTTACACGATATAATATCTATAAAAATATTCCGAATTTATATTATTTATGTTTTTTAAATTGTTTAAATGTATTGTACAATTAAAAATAAAAATTGCCAAAAGGATGAGGAGGACTGACTCTTATAAACACAAATGCATTTTCATAATGTTTATATTTACCGATTTTGTAAAATGTTATATATTTTGGATGTTATGCACAAATATAATTTATGCATCGGACGTTTTTATATTTTGATTCTGATATCAGATCTGATTTAGCGAATACTGATTGAAGTAATGTAAAACATTTCAAAGTGACTTTTTTTCTTTGAATATTTTCGTTTGAAACCTGCTTTTCAGACAAAAGGAAACACGGCTGACGGTAAGAAAGCAGAAAAGGATGGAATTTTTGCAATGAGTGTAATATCTCGAAGCATGAAAGATGACTTTGTACAGGAAAAATTTGCTAAGAAAAACACTTTTTACTTAATAGCTATTATTAAATTGGCAAAAATTACCGGATTAGATTAGAGTATAATTAAAATGATGTAGATGTTTCTTTTTTTATTTATGCCACGTTTAGATATTGGACACGGTAAGATTGAATGAATGTATTAAAAAAAAAATTTAATTTGTGCAGTATAAGCTATTTAGATATCCTAGCTTTCGACATAATCGTTTAAGCAGCGAAACAGGGAGAGGACACTCGGATTTTCATTCAAGAAGGAATCGAGCAAGGCTTGTTTGGAGTGTAAGAAATAAAAAGAAACTATTCAACTAAGCTTGTATTTTCCCTTCACCACATCACCAAACCATTTTTCTGATGTCGTTCTTCACAAAAAAAAAAAGCATCTTTAATTATTTTGTACAGCAACTCTGGTTCCTTTTGATGACAGTTAAAAAAAAATGCAGGATTGACGATATAAAATAAATAAAAATGACTCTTATATAGTAGAATAAATTAAATCGTCGATTCTCATCACGAACCTGAAGTGCTTTGTCGTAGTCCTTGAAAGAGAGCTGTAATCCGGAGAGCGACTCACGCAGGGTCACAATTCGTGGTCGTAGAAAATCTCGAAACTCCGTTCGATCAACTTCGAATTCGAAGGCAGGCAACTGTGTCGAAATTTCAGAAAGTTCATCTAATACAATCTGTAACGTCGAAATAAAAAAAACGCTGCTGCTAATAATGACAATTGGTACCCTAAAATATCTAATATTTTTAAAATTTTATACTTTGCCGCTTAAAGCCACCTCTGATAATACACGCGGCATTTAATGTGCAGTAAAATAAATAAATTTTATTTGTGTTTGTTTAGCTCTCTCTCGGTTGAATTCATTGATTAGAGATGCTAGGTAAAACATATCCTAAAATATGGAGAAAAAAGGAAGACATTCATTATCAGTTGACTGAACAAAAACTACTTATATCTAATGAAAAAAAAGATAATTAGGAATACATTCTGAACATTTAAAACTTTATGCCTTGTCTGTAATACAACAATTCAAATATATTCTTGTTAAATAATACGAAGAACATTTTTTTAAATATTCCAAAAAATTTTTTAACATCTAGAAGCCTCATTTGAAATTTATTTATATATAAATATATATAAACACACATGTATAATTAATTTCTAATAATGTATTTTTCCAAAAAATTCAGTCAAAATATATATATATAAAACTTTAAAATTATTTTTAAAAAATACAACAGTTTACTAATGTATACAGAAATTAATCAAATAAACAAATAAATCTTATGACACATATACATATTTTCTCAAAATCTTTTTTTTAAGCATATATTTAACATTTATTTTTTCAGAGAAATATACTTTTACTCAAAAAATAACTGGCCTGTCAAACACTAGGAAAACCAACCTTTCATGATCGATTCATTTTCTTTTTTAATAATATTTACCAGACTGTCGAATGTATTTTATAAAACTAAAACCAGAGCAGGAAAAAAAAGCAACTTGTTTTCTCTGATCTATAACCTTTGGCATGATAAGCAGCAAAATCAGAAATAAAATTTTGATTTTCAGTCTTTCAAATGCCAAGAAAAATCAGGGGAAAAGAAGGGGGGGCAACGCTTGAAATCGATGCCAAAGGGAAACTTCGATTTTCCCATTAGCAACCGTTTGTTTCGGATTTTAGTGCAGCGGACAGTCATTCACAATTTGTACAGCTTCATATTTTAAAGCTTCTTATTTTCATTTTCTGTCACATTAAGATTTCGGGTAATGCCAAAAATAAAAATATTTTACCATAAGACTGTTTGTTTCGATTTCAGACATGCAACTTCAAAAATTTCGCGTTCTTCCTTCCCAACGGTGCAATAACCCTTTTCATTTATATAAGTGATCAAGTATATTTCATAAACAATATCACGTGTAAAAAATATAAAATTTTCAATAAGCACAAATATGAAATGTATACTTACAAAAAAAACGAGAATATAATTAAAAGCTCTAGATATTAAATAACTTAATTGAAACAATATTTAATATAGAAAAAAGTTTTAGAATTTGATTGTAAAAAAATGTTTACATTACCGTCCTAATGTACATCACGATCGGACTCGAATATAACCAATCAAATTCAATTACATATAAAGATATTTTTTATTCAAAGTCACGTTTTCGAACTAGTTTGATGACATCGCTTAAAATTTTAACACAATACTTTTTTCATGCCCACAGCTAGAAAAGCGAGGGCTTCTGCAATACTTTGGAACGACTAGATTGAAACTATTATCGAGTCCGACCACATTGCTTTCAATCAATATGTAAACATATATGCTGTCGTGCCTATTTCGACCTAATTTATATTTGATAATAAAACGCTGCTTCTTCCGGGTGTTTTCTTTCCGACAAATCTTAAAATTTGGGCAAAACCTCCTAAGAAGATATTGAAAATTTTTTGATTAAGGCAGTGCTATTTCGTATATGTCCTACCTTGTTAGACTGAATCAAAGAATCGACTTTGTCAGGGTTAATCGGATCCAAAATCCGTTCAGGTAAGGAGAACCTGAAACTATTGAGACGTTCTTCCAAATAACCGATCCTTTCTTCATACTTCTTTAGCTGCAACCTCTTCACGTTCTGGGCGTTCAAAGCCGCATTCACGTACTCCTCGCCCAAAACGGCCTGGCGCATGAGGCAAGTCAGCTTCTCTCTCACAATTTGCAGCTCGATGAGCAGCTTCTCGATCTCCTCGTCTTTCGGCAGTTCTTTTACGGTTTTTTCTAGTTCGTTGACGACAGCATTCTTTTCCTTCAGGTCAGCGACGGAACTCTGCAAGTTTAACGGATTGGCATTAGATGAAAGGGCACCCTCTGGATCATCTCGCAATCCGGAGCACGTAACACTTCACACCCTAACCTTCAATGATGCGGCCATGGTAGTCAAATCGTCGCTCGGCAGGTTCTTCAGATGCCTTTCTATTTCCTTTAACTGTTGGTCGAGGTCCTCTAATTTAACCTATGAGCAAAATAAATTTTTTAAAAAGCAATTCACAAAAATTTTTCTTGACAACACACAAAAGTTTTAACTGAAAGGCGTAATTTTTTCAACTCACTTTCAATTCGAATAAAAGAAATTTTAACTTATGGTTAATATCAGATCATAAAATTACAAGCTTGCCAAACATTTTATTTTTACAAAATTAGTACGGAACCAATTTGGTTGAAATTTTCAAAATATCAAGTTATCGTCAACGACCAGAATTTTCATTTTATTTGAATCTGCATATATATATACGTCAGATAAGTTTCGAAGCAAAAAATTTGTCCCGAAAAAACTTATTTTTACAACCCGTTTAGGTAAAACAAACACCACAAATTGTAAAAAAGAGCAAACCAGAACGCCAAGACACCTAATTTGAAGAAAGGAAACCTGAAGCATAAAAAACTAAACATTTTTATGCGTCAGATACAACTTTTATTTGGCTAAGGGGACTGCACGAAACGAAATTATAAAAGAATTGATAAATAAACGTTCATCTTCAGAGATGTGGCATGCAATTAATTATATCGCAAAACATAATTGATGAATAAGAAAGGTTTAAGTATTTCGCTGATGAAAAAAAACCAATCATTATTAAAAGCAAATTCTTTTTTATTATGATTAAAGTTTGTCGATGCCTCGAATTTGCTCATTGTAGGTGATTTACCCCGAAGTTCCATATAAAAATTTGAATTTATAATTATCTATGGTTTCATTCACATTCAGTGAATGATGCATAAAAATGATGTTGCTTAAAATGCCGTTCATTATTCGAAATGCATAACCGAGATCTTGCAGAGACAGTGTCTATAAAAAGGAACGGCTTATTGTTTCTATTTTACATCCAACGGGTAAAACAAAAACAATAACAGAGTTTAAATGTCTCCCAAGTTTTCTTTCTTCTTTATGAGTTTTATGCGAAGCGGAAACAAATCTAAGAGGCTCACATTATTCATACCCGCAATCTAAGGCAAAAAAAAAAGAAAATAATGAAAACAGGAATATTATCTGTTGACACTGAATATCTATTGACTAAACACAAATTCTAGGATAAAAACAGTTAATTAATAATCAATTTGTTATTAATTTTTACTGGGATTCACTGATTTTTTTTTATTTGTTTCAATTGTTATTAAGCTCGTCATTTATTTTGTTCAATTTGAGATCTATATGGTTAAAAATAAAATAAAAATAATCTTACTAAAAACGTTAGAACCGTTTGTTATTGTAAAAGGATCAGCAGAGGAAAAGGAATGTTATAAAGCTGGTCGTAACCTTCCATAAGCCAACCAAAGTGTAGCGCCAATGATACAAGCGGCTCCAACCTTTGCAATCGCCGTAGCGAAAGAATTTCCATGCGTTTTCATGTCTTCGTCTTCCATTGGCTCCAAATTTTCCGGTTCCTCGTCGTCGCAGGAACTGAGTCCTCGCAATCGTGGCGCGTGCAAATTAGGTTTCTCAAAATTTTCCACGTTCATGTGCGATTGAACGGCTAGAGATATAGGCCCGAGATTGGCCAGATAGGTATTCTCGGTGGTCCAGCCGCCTATCCCTCCTGGAAGTGGGGAGCTGACGGTTTCCGATCTGGAGGCTTCGGTTTCCGTGGAGTAGTTCCGTCCCTGCCCGGATGATCCGCCATTTTGTAAGTTTTTGCCTTCGCCTCCGGCGTCGTCGTCGGTGTCATCGCTCCTCTTGTCCTTTACTTCGTTCTGGGCATCGGAAGAGGTCTCTTCTTTTTTGTTTATGGACATCCTAAATGCAATTTCTGCATCTTCGTATTGCCATCTGCCCGGCCAAAATCCTTTATCCTGGGAAAGGTTCGAGAGCAAAATGTCTTCATCTCTAACTTCCAGCGTTTCTTCATTTGTTCCTTCTGTTTTTGGTGCCGAAGGAGATTTTACGCTTACTACATTCGTCTCAAGCGTCATTTCGTCTACTTTTTCTGTCGGCCTTCTTTCCTCCGGTTCCGTCGCCAGTGATTCTGATTTCGAAGCTTCGATCTCCCTCTGAAGGGTGGCGCACGAAGCATGAGAGTTTTCATCCAAGGCAATGGGTTCTTTCTTCTTGTCTTCATGTTCGATTGTTTTGTTCTCTTTTTGTTTCCCTTTGTCCGCTAGTCTTTTTCCACTTTTATCCTGATCCTGTAACTCGACTTCCAATTTGGCAAATTCGACAGGAACTTCAGGTATTTCCGTAGCTACCGATTGTAACTCGAATTGGGCCTTCGATTCTTTTTCCGTTTTGTCATCCGCCTGTTCCTTTTTCAGTGATTTTGCAGATTCATATGATTCAATATTTACATCGGACGATGACTTTTTGTTTGAACCGTCTTTGAAATCCTCATTTTTTAAGAATTTTCTGCATCCGTTTTCTTCGGTCATTTTCGATACCTCTTTCTTGCTTCCAATTTCTACAGGAGATAGATCAGGTAAGTCTGGTCCTTTCTGTGTAACATTCGTACAAGCAGGCTTCTCCGCTTCCTCAGCTTCTTTTAATTCTTTCCCATCATTCCCCTCAGTTACAACTTTGGCCTGTCCTTTTTTGGAATCCGGTTTCTGCTTTTCTTCTGTTGAGGAAATTTCCATCTTTTCTACTGAATCTTCAGATTTTTCTTCTTTTTTCACCGACTGTTCTTTAAAATCATCTTCTGCATATCCTTGCTGTTCCTTACCTTTCTGAAGTTCATTTTTTATTTCTGTTTTTTTATGTTTCCTGGTCATTTCTCTGTCCTCTACTGGGGATAAGATCTGAGATTCAGATTTTTCCGGTTTGCCGCTCTCCTTTTGTTCAACTTCTTCTTCCAGTTGATGCTTTTTCTTTTCTTCTTCAATCAAAAGTTTTGATTTCATCTCACCTATCGTACTAGTTACTCTGTCAGTTTCCGCTTTTACTTTCGAAACATTTTCCCATGCAGCTGATTCTTGCGTTTGAGCTGTGAGCAATTTTCCTACTTCTTTCGATGGTTCTATCTTCTCTGTTGTCATTAAATTTACAGAGTGCTCCGAGTCGTCCGTTTTCTTTTCAGCAGCATCATTTTTCTTATCGTCTGTATACTTCGTTTTCTTGGTTGATTTTTCTGTTTCTACCTTGAGTTCTTTATTAGTTTTCTGAGCTGAAGCCTTTGAAGCATTGGAAGCAATTATTAAATCAACATTATGTATCGATTTCTTTGATTCTACGTATTTCAGTTTATCCTTTGATTTTTGTGGTTCCATTTCCTTCCGCGCAGAAGTCTTTTCTGGTTTACCTTTTACATTGATCGATTCTCTTCGACTTATAAGCTCAGTTTTAGGTTTCTCGGGCAGAGAGGCTTTTTCATTTGTGACAGGCTCTGAAACGGCTGTTTTCGCATCTACATTTTCTTTTTTCTCTAGTTCCTCTTTTTTGTACAATGTCTCTGATTTTCTTTGAGTTTTTTCGGGTGTTAATTCAAATAAACCACATTTCATTCCTTTTACCTGTTTCTCTGTTTTTATTACCTCCTGGTTCGATTTAGCCACTTTTATGAGATCTTCCTCTTTCGGTTTCATTTTCGTACCCTTGGCAGAAATGATTCTTGGCTCCGGTGCTGTTTTCGTGATTAATAATTGTGTCTGATTTCTTCCATCATAAGTTTTTCCCCCTTTCTTAACCATTGATTCAGGTCTTGTTTCTGGTTCTCCAGTTTTTGTTAAATCTTTTTCTGTCTTCTGCTCATCTATAAGTCCAATTTTTTGCTGTAGGAGTTCGGCTTTGTTTTCCGTTACCCCCTTTTTTTTTATTTCTAACAGTTTAATTTCCGTCACTTCTTTCTCTGTAGCCGAGTCTTCTATTTCACTTTTGGATACTTCAGCAGATTTTATTTTTTCATTTTCTTTATGTATATCAGTAACCTTATTCGAAGTCCTTCGGTGTTCTCCAGTCTCAGATTCTTTCGCTGCTGGATTTTCGAAACTTTCTTTAAGTATCGTTTGCGGCATTTTTGTAACTGATTCCGCCAATTTCTTGTCGCTTACATTATCCAGATCCTTTTTAGATTTAGCCACTATATTTCCAGATATTTCAAAACATTTTTCTTTTTCACTCAGCTTTTGTTTTTCTTTCCGTTCAAGTCTTAGAGCTTCTTTCTCTTCAATTTTTCTGAGTTCTTCAAGAGGAACAATATCACCCCTAACAGACACTTTGGCTATGTCCAAACCTCTAGATCTGGAGCGCGAGCGACCTCTTTCAAGTTTGAGGTCGAGTAAAGTTGAAGTGTTTTCCTTGATTTGTTCGCTGATATTCTTCGATTTGGATCGAGACCGGCCCCTTCTCGAGGGTTCACTTAAAAGGTTTCCATCGTCACTGCTTTTTTGCTCCTGAGGCTTCTCTTCTGATGCATCGACATTAATCGTAGGAACGATTTGAGGATGAATTTTGGCTTTCTGTTTCTTCCTTCCCGATTTAGATCTCGATCTCGAACGACCTCTTTTCTTCTGAGTTTGTAATGCGCCAGAATCTTCAGTGTTCCCTTCAAGCATGTCTTCGGAATCTATTGCAGAGTCATCAATATTGATAAATGGTATTACTAATGGCTGTTTTTGTGATTTCACCGCTTCTTTGGATATTGAATTCAAATTTATCTCCTTGCTCGGCTCCTCTGCTCCCTTAATTTCCATTGCTGCTGACGTGATACCTGTAACCTTTTCCTTATCATTGACCCCACCGCTCATTTTGTCTTTCATATCTGGCATTTCCTTAACTTCTTGGTTTTTAATTGTTTTTGCCAATTCTTCCTGCCAATCCCTTTCAGCATCATAATAAGTTATGTATTCTGATAATTGAGTTTCGCTTCCGACTACTTCACCGTTATCTTTCTTCCTTTTATCATCTGCCACTCGAGACTCATTTTTCTCTTGCATCTTTTCCATTTCGATCATTTTAATTACATCTGATTGCTTTTGCATCGGAACATTAACAATTTTCCTCGATCCTCTATGCCGTTCCTTCACCGAACCGAAGATGACGTCATCATGTTGCACGACAGTCGAATCTAAAGCTATTTTTCCAATCTGTAAAGGTACTTTCTTTTCCGGTGAGATTCTGTTACCGGGTTCGTCACTTTTAGCTTCTGTTTCTAATTTTCGAATCATCTGGGACACAGATACTCTATTTTCTAAGTTATTGCTAATATTTTCTTCTGTTTTCAAAATTGGGATACCCTTTTTGGTATCCCTGCGTTTCAGAACCGAAATTCCCCCTGAAATTTTACTCGGTTCGGTTTTACTTTCGGCGACTGGTGGATCAGCTTTTGATGAACCTGAAAGTACGTCTACAAAAGTATGGGCAACTGTTTTGCCACTAAAAGTCTTTTGGTTTTTAGATGTTTTTTCATATTTTTTCTTTCCTTCCGGCTCTATAGACTTTAGTTTAATTTCTACTTTTGCATCTACATCTGCTCTATTTGTATTATCTACATTCAAGGGTAAAGGTAAAATTTTTTGCATTTCTTTGGAAGATGGTTGCTCAGGTTTTAGCTCTACCGTTTTTATTTGACCAATTTTAGGCGTCTGAAATGGTGGCACCTCATTTAAATTTTTCAAAGATGACTTTTCTTGTTTTGTTCCCTGTTGCGTGACTAGCCTAACATCTTCGGCCTTTTTTCCATAAATTACCAGTACATCATTTGTAGCCACAACCTTAGAACTTTCCCCTAGCTTTACGCTTCCCTCTGCTTTCTCTGGTTTTTTCTCACCAACCGCTTCACTGTTGACATCTTTTGCCTTTTCCTTCCCTATCTCAATGACTCTTTCAACTTGTGGCTTATCAATTACCGCAGCTTTACTCTCCATTAATGATAAAAGTTTGGGTTCAGTAATTTTCATTTGTTTAACATCGAATAAGGATTTTGATTCTGCCTCTATCTTGAGATTTTCTTTTTCTTTAACATCATTTTTAGGATCATAGCCCTTCGCCTGAGAATTCTGAGCTTTTTCCTTCGACTCCTTTACAATCGATGTACTGCCAAGCAAAACATTTTCTCTCGGTTTTTGAAGTTGCGGAAGGTCACATTTTAGTGTGCAATCGATACCTTTGACGTTCTTTGAGATTTCTGTTTCTTTTGCTTCTTTTCCCGCCTTTGCAATACGAATACCTTCTTCCTTAGCGTTGTTCGCCATTTCAGAATTCAAGTTGTTTTTTTCTGTTTTACTCAAATTAGATAAGGATGGGATTTTCTCTCCTATCTTTAAAGGACCTTCTTTTTCTCTCTTTTTAAGCGACTCTTTTAATTTCTTAGCCGTTTCGCCTTCGGTGATTGTCAGATGCGGAATAAACTCCACTGTTTCCGACTTAGAAGCAGTTTTTTCTGTTTTAGATTGAGTAATAGCGATTACTGTAACCTGCCCCTTGCTTTTAACATCTTTTTTCTGTACTCCAATTCCTTCATGCTCCGGATTTTGTATCGGCGACGATTTGGATTGGATCTCCACCTTGGTCATGCGAGATATGATCTTTCCTATCTGACGATCAGACGGTCTCTGAGTTGAAATTCCTGAACTATTCAATTTGCTTCCATTTTCCAATTTGACACTCTCCTTATCCAGTTTGCTTTTCTCCGACCCTTTTAAATATTTTTTTTCAGGTGAATCTTTGGAGGAATCCCCAGATACTTCATCAGCTTTGATCACTTTCTTTTCTATTTTTTGCGGCAAACTTATTTTGCTTCCAGAACATTGAGATTTAAATTCCATCTCGGTATTTTCTACATTTAACTCTATTTTAGGCACAGTTTCCTTAGGCTTTTCCATGGCTTTCTCTGAAACTTCCGGGGGTACTTTTCGATCAAGCTTAAATAGTTTTTCCTTAACAATGTCAATTTTCGTATTTTCAGGAGTCTCCGATAATTTGACACTCAAATCTTGCTTATTTACATATTCCTCATTAACAAGAACCACTTTCTGTGATACATCTGTAGGAATTTTTTCTATAGTTTGAGATCCATTTCCTTTTACATAATTCTCCTTTAATACATCAAAGACTTTAGGTGCTTTATACTCATCTTCCTCCTTCCCTTTTACTGCTTCTTTAGCTGTTGTTTCTTGAACCTTTGACACGTTCCCGCCTAAATCTTTCTTCGCTGCCTCTTTTGTATCTTCTGGTGCTTTCTGTTTTTCCTTCACTTTTACTACTTCTTTAGGCGCTACCTCTTTTGTATCTTCTGGTGCTTTTTGTTTCTCCTTTTCTATTATTACTTCTTTAGCTGCTACCTCTTTTGTATCTTCTAGTGTCTTTTGTTTCTCCTTTTCTTTTACTACTTCTTTAGCTGCTACCTCTTTTGTATCTTCTGGTGCCTTTTGTTTCTCCT
>JAOWBB010000011.1:251250-269134 GCA_028565995.1 Ricinus marginatus | reverse complement strand
TCGGCAATTAAAATTTAATTATTCAAATTACTTCTTATTATTATTCTCCCGTTAACCAAAATATTAAAATAAAAAAAAAGCACAGATTTCAATTATTACTGAATTGTATGAATTGGCGAGCGATGTAATGCCGCTGCAGTGTGAAGCGTTCGATTCTTCAAGATCCAAAAGCAAAACCGAGAAAACGAGTGCGTCTTCGGTCAGATCGAGGGTGGACTTACGGCGGGAGCGCTGCTTAACAGGTAGGGATGATTTTTCCAGCCTTCCCCCTTACCGGATTCGAGGGAAATTTAGATTTCGCAGCGGCAAAGGAAAATGAAAATCCGTCGCATGATTTTAATTTGATCGGCGGCAACCAGCGAAATCAATTCAATCGTGAAATAAGCAATACCAAAGTTTTTCTACTCCAGTGCCATCCCCAGAGGCGTTTGCTCACAACAGATAATTAATTTTCGTTGCAAGAACGCCACTGTCCGACCCGCCCCGAAAGTTGCACCACCCCCTCCCTCCCTCCCGTCCGTTACGCCGAAAAAGCTCCAACGGGTTTCGGATCTTGGAGGTTTTTACCCTGATCTGTGAAAATGGTGAAAGATGCGGAAACTTTCTTCATTCGAAAACGGCAAGAATATCAATAGAGCTTTCCCGACAAGTGTAGCTACGCATTGCGTCACATTGTTTTGATAGTTCTGCAATATTATGTTCGAATATAATCAATGACATATTCGGCTTCCCTTTCTTCCCCTATTTACACGATCCGGTTCCGGCTCCCTCCGCAGCTGGACAAATTTTATTCATCCCTTTCGGAAAGCCTCGAATCTCAAAGGCGAGCCCCGCGCTCGTGCGCCCAGCAGCAGATATTCCGAAACCGGATTTCGCGATGGTCTCGGGGAACTTGCGGAAAATCGCAAGGGGGAAAAAAAAACCGAGGTTTCCCGGGCCGCGAAAATTTATTCTGCACGAGGTTCGAAAATAAACCGAGTAAGGTCAATGGCGGCTGCCTGCCGTAATGCGAGTCACATTAATACGAAGCGTCCGCGCTTTCCCTGCTCTCCGAGATATCCACGGATGGGAACCGAAGACGGGTTCACGCCGCAGCAGACGTGCGGGACCGGCTCGGGGACCGCTGCTGCGAAATGGAAATTTCGACCGAAAGTTCCCAAAAATTGAATCCCGGGGAATTTCTTGTATTTTTCCCTCCCCCCCCCAAAACGAAATAAACAATGGAAAGGCAAACAAGAAAAGTTGTTTGCTGTAGGAAGGGCCATTTTTCCCTTTACATTCCTCCGAGAAACATAAGGAGATCGTGCGAGGAGAGGTGGATGCAATAATTCAAATCTCTAACAAGTGTGAAACGAGATTTCGCTCAAGAGAGAATAAAATGGCTGTCAATCGAGTCGATGGCTCTTATCCGAGAACACTTTCCGACATTTTCGACCGTATGCCTTTGAGATTGGAGGAAGGCACCAGAAAGCCGAGATGGAAATTCAACACGAGCAAAGCTCGGGAAGGCCCGCCCAAAAGCTCACCTGTCTTGGCGCTTCGGTCCCGCTCTCTCTCTGTTTGGCTGTTTGCAGCCTCTTTGCCTCTCCAGGAAACTTCTTCCGCCATCCATGGTTTACCTGAAAGGGAGAAATAACTGGGTCATTGCCGGAATATTATATTCGACGGCCAGAAAAAGGAAATGACGAAAGAATGGGGAAAATATACGGACGGAAAAAAAAAAAAAAGCATCCGATATGGAAGCTGTAGGAAAATTATTGGGTTTTCCATTTTCCAACAGAGAAAGCAATTGAAATACCAGTTTACTTTTACATCAAAGCATTTCCTACATGAACGATTTTCTGTTTATTCTTTACCGTTGCTCTTCTTGATTTAAATTAAAAAAACGCTCTTACAAATTCAATTTGTTTCCCCGGCGTAGCCATGCCGTGCCAAAAGACCTTCCTTCCTCCTTTGGCGAGCGTTTTTTCCATAAAAACCTTTAACTCCATTGGCTGAGCTTAAATATCCTTTTAATGTTAACGACATTGTCAATATTTGACGATATGGTGAAATTAACTTTATGAAATTGTGATCCGCTGGAATTCGAGTTTGTATTCAACTCGGAAAATTGGAGGGAAGAAAATAATTTTGCCCGGTCTTAGGAGCTGAAAAAGCAAATGCCCGACGAAAAAACTTGGAAACCCAGAAACCAAAAGCCGGACCCAGAATGTCCACGCAAGATTTGGCGTTTTCAAAAAACGGAAAAAATCACAAAACCGATCAGTGTCGCTGCATATTTTGCGCGTGAATTAAGCAGGCAAAAATTACGATGTTCAACCGAGGGGGGAAGCAAAAGAGCAAAGCTGAAATTTTTCGCTGACCGCCTTCCGCTGCGGGAAAATGGAAAAACCTGTCAAAAAAAGAGCAATGGCGGTCGTATAAGGCAAAAAAAAAAAAAAAAAAGGGGGGTGTTTATAAGTGACAACCCCAACCGCGGGATTTGCATGAAATTTTCAAAAAAATACTGGAAACCGGAAGTTGAAAAATAAAATATTTCCCGGAAAAATTTTTCGACGTAATAAGGATAAAAAGAGACAACCATTTCTCTTTCTCTCTCCATTTTATCCCGTCCGCCGCTTTTCCATCCTCCTCGCGCCCTCCGAAGCCTCCCTTTCGTCAGCGGGCTCTCGTTGCGGCGCGCACTAATCAATACCACCCCCTCAGCCCCCGCCCCGGCATCCCTGCGTAACATCGTCCATTCGCAACAAAATACCGACACCCGCGCGGAAAGTCAGTGCTTCGCGCCGTAATTTTATTTGATTTCGCACCGAATTTTTCACGCCGATGGATTTCCCGACAATTTTCCTGATTTCCCAGGAAACGCGAAAGAAAAAAAAAAAAAATAATATTTTCCCGCTAAATGACTCCATGTTAATGCCGCCCCCGAAATTTCTGGATTTCTTCTTACCTCCCCTCGCAACGGAGACAAAGGGCGGCGTTTCCCACTTTATCCACTTATTCATTTTTTTTTTTCCCTTTCTTCCTCTGCCGATGATTAAAAAGTTCGCCAGAAATTCCTTTGTGGATCAAAGGAAACCCTCAGCCCGCAGATTAAATGGGGTCGAGATGATGGGGTTTAGTCCATTTCATTTTGAATTCTCATTGAAAAGGGCGGGTGAGGGTGGTCCACTAGTGATAAGGACCGTTTCAAACACAAACAAAACACCCCCCCCCTTGTTTCCTCGGGGTCTTATTCTTTTCGAAAATAAGCCATTCGGAGTTGAAGCCCTTCGCTTCCTCTTGCGGCGTTCCCTTCCCGGGGAACCGAATGCTTTAAACCTAATAAGCAAACAGAGGGCTTAAGGCTGCGGGGCCCGGAAATCGGGAACGGATTTTACTCCGGCCCCTGAAAATCGGCCGAATCAAATCGCGCTCCGAACGTGGAAAACTTTCCCAATTTTCCGGCGGCCACACCCGCCGAGCAGCCCGAAAAATTCCCCAAACGCCAAGGTGCGAACGTCGAAACTGATTCTGCAGCGACGACACGGAAAACCCACATTAAAGTTCGATAATTAGAATTGTCGTCGAAAATCCCGTCGCAGTCGACGGACCGACGGACCAACCTGACCGGAACTGCGTAATCGTTCCCTTCCTTTCTCCGCGATTCCCCACGGAAATCGGCGTCAGGTGCCCGAGCACGCTTCACAGGTACGCGTGCCGAAGAGAGCTGCCTTACGGCGGAGAGTTGCTGAAGCTCCGACCCGTTTGCGCCAATCGAAGTGATCAACGCGCTTCGCGTGATGTGCGCCTTGGTGCTAAACGCGATTACCCCTTAGATTTAGGTTACAAAAAATATTCGCGCCGCAGCCCGCTGCTGGCCCGGGAGAATTTATCGCCGGTGCTAGGCTAAGCCGTTTTTTTTTTTTTCATCCCCTAAATTTAGAAATGCGAACCTCATTATAATTTCAAATATTTTATAACGGATTTGCATCGACCATTCTCCTTTTTTCTAATCCATTACCGTGTGCAACGTCTCATTGGTTCTTTTATCCACCAATCGCGACTTCCCGATGCAGCATTCGTCTTCCATCTCCTTTTTTTTTTTTTTTTTTTTTTTTTTTACGTGGCAATGACATCATTGTCATGTGCGATCGCGGCATCCTTCCTCTCCTCGTTCCAGACGGATGGAGAAGACTAAGGAGTTGATGGGAACGAGCCCGAACAGAGTGGTTAACCCTTCTTCTTATGAGGTTTTTCACTTTACATACATAAATACATAATGCCTCGTGTATGTTTTTTTTTTTTTGTTGAATAAATCAACCCATTGCTAATGTACGTTTCGGGACCGAGGGTCGAGCACACGAATATTCATGCAGGTGACGGTTGGGACTTGTGCCTTTTATCCTAAGGTTGTCGCAATGCTTTAAACAAAAAAATTAAGCTCCCTTCCGCTAATATTTTTTTTTTTTTTTCGATCGAAAATTCTTCCATCGCATATTCCTTGAACCTTTCAAGGCATCAACTCGCTTACCTATACAATTTTTTGCGCTGCATATGTTTCTCGTTTTTTTTTTTTTTTTCAATAGACGAAGGAGGTGACGCCATACGCTAAGCATGGGACGTGCCTGGGTTCATTGAAAAACTACCCCCAAAAAATTTGCACCCCTTTTATTTTTTCGAAACACCCTAAGATGAGCCCTCGCACGAAAAAATTCCACCCTTTTTCTGCTTGTTAAAGATCGTTCCTTAAGAAAAGCGAAATATCTTCGATTTTTCGGCTCCTAATGAAGTTTAGATTATCTTCCATTCCATTTTGATTGCTTTTTTATATGTGCATCAAAAAAGAAAAAAAATTAAAAAAAAAAAATTTTTTTTTCTACAAATAAAAAAAAAAAAATCACAATGATCACAATGCAACCTTTTCCGGTTCAGGTACGGCCGTGACCCTCCAGGTATATTAATTTAAGCTTCGCATAAAATAATGGTGATGATAATGATTATGATAATAATAATAATAATAATAATAATAATAATATAGTGATTCGTAATGAATGATTTGTTGTAAAGTATGAATTCGGCCCAAAGTGATTATTTTCCGGCGAAACACCAAAATGCAGAGCAGTAAAATCGACTGCGGTAGGCGTGGAGGGAAAGGCAGAACCCGTACAAGAAACCTCGCAGATTTCCAATTTGGAGCACGATGACGGTATTAAATCACCCGTCTTCGGCAGCATCAAGACCGGGGTACCGTCAGCGGAAATGACGGCGATTTGCCCCGATTAAGCATGCCCGGAAGGAGCGTACGGGAAAAATATTTTTTTTTTTTCCTCGCGCACGTTCCTTCCGCCTCGAACGGTGAAAGGCGCCGAACGCAAACGGCAAACTCGCCGGCACGACCGCCTTCCACGGGGAATCAAATCACCCGCAGAGAGGGGGTGGGAGCCGGGCAGAAAAGAGCTGCCAACATTAACGAATCTTCGAATCATCCCGACATGGCCGAGACCGGCAAACTAATCGATTCTACGGATGTTAGTTGTAAAAGTGGAAAAAAATTATTAAATTTTTTTTTTTTTTTTTTTCCTCTTTCCGGGAGCCCGAAAGAGAAGGAAAACGAGAGAAATGGAAAAGGAAGGAGAGAAAGGCGGAGATTTTCTTTCCTCCGAAGGAGGGGGGCGGGAGCAGGAGCGGAGGGTGCACGAAAGGGGTAAACCGGAAGGGGGGGGGAGAAAATGGAAAATGCAAAAAGAAATTCCGAATCGATAGCGGTAAAATCGAATTATTTGATTTTCCTCGCAGGGAAATCACAATCGGGCGAAGAGCTGCGGCTTTGCCATTATAATTTTATGAAAAAGAGAGAGACGGACGGAAGCGGAAAAAAAAAAGAGAGGGAAAACAAGGCAGAAGCAACCCCCGGCACAAAGAAATCCGCGTCGTGTGCAAGGGTTGAAAAAAAAAAACCGTTGGAGCCTGCGCAAACCTAAAACACTCTCAATAAATCAAATACGTCAAAATTTAAAAAAAAAAAAATATAATTGTAAAAAAAAAAAGGAAAAAAAAAGATCACGGTGATTTTTTTGCCGGAGTAAACATTGCGCGCAAGCCGAACACGTTTTCCTATTGGTTACATTAACGAGTTATGAAAGGGGTAGAAAACACCCCTATCGAAGGGGTACGCGATGAAAAAAAACGCGTATAAAAATGAGGCTATAATATTTTTATGTATGCGAGGTTTACGGAATGAAATTTATAGACGGGGCAAACGGCGCATGTACATTTTATTCAAATCAGATCTTGCGCTGTTGGAGGCACAGCATTCATTTGCCGGCACCCCCGCCCCCCCACCTCGTGCATTCTTCTTCGTCTTCGCTCCCTTCCGCTTCCTTCATCCGGGGTCGTTATTACCGCCATATTGATGCAGATTCCCGTTCCTTTCTTTCGCCCGCTCTAACCCGTTCGCATCATTATTATCATCTTTCGCAGTCGCTTTCGGTCCTTCATTTTTGCTCCGAAAGTTATTTTCAAAGCGAGAAGAGGAAAAAATAAAATAAAATAAAATGAAAATAAAAATAAATAAAAAAAAAAAATTTTTCTCCATCTTTTTTTGTGAAGATTTCTGGCTGCATTAATAAAAGTGGCCAGGGTCTGACAATGCAAAAGAAAATTGAGAAAAAGGAGCGGGATTCTTACCTACTAATTTAAACTTAATGATACATCCGAAGCTATTTTATCGAGGGTCCAAGTCAAAATAAAAAAAAAAAAAAAAATTGCTACAATTATTCCAAATATTGCTTTTTGCTCCCATTTACGAGAGCTCCCGAGCCTGAACCTTCCGTCGGAGTCGAGTGCCCGGACTGCTGCTACCGCGGCCGCCGGAAAATTTTCCGGCGGCTGCCGGATCGCCCGCGCACCGATGCGGACGCCTCCGCCGGTCCGGAAATGAATTTTCCCGGCTTAAAGGCAAATGACAAAATCCATTTTGGAATGTTACGGCTGCGAGGGATCCATTTCCCGGCATTGGCCCCGCGGGACGGTGGACAACCCGAGATCCTCATACAGTAAATTACGGTGCCAGCCTCATCTTCGGCAGTTGTCGGTAGTAAAATTTTTTACGGAAAACTCGCGATAACATCGGAGGCGCATTTTTAAGGTGTCCGCATCGCAGTATATCAAACGGGCAAAGCATTTGCTAAAGGTCTCGCCATCAGGTGGTGCCTTCAAATAAGCAGAGAACCTGGGAAATTGCATTACGTTTCTTGACAAGGTTTGACAACTTTCGCAACTGTTAACTGCATGCAGAAAATACCTCGTTGTTTGGAAGGTTTTCTTGCAGTTGTCGAGTACGGAATAAGGTAATTTAAAGAGTGACTGAACCTAAATCTGTAAGCGCGGAAAACGGTCAGCGAATGCTTAATTTTATGTGAAGGATACATTAAAAGAAATGTATTTTAAAATATACAGTTGGAGAGAATGCCTCGCATTGTTTTCAAGCACAAACGTACAAGTACATTTTCAAAAATTTCCATTTCGTAAACTTTAATGCTGGTCCGGCCGACGTATTTAAAAGTTTTCGTCCGTAAATTTTTTTTTTTTTTCCTTTTCGGAAAAAAGTAGCAAATAAGGAAAATTGCCTTGCATTTGGGGTGGCCGTTAAGGGATGAAAAAATCACCCGCCAATCGATTAACGGGGCTTTAATAAAAATCTCGAAACTTACCCTGAACAAAACAAAAAATTTTTTTCTTCCCCCGAGCCAACAGATTTCTCGGCATTTTTTTTTCCCCCCGCGCATCTTCGCAAATTTGAGTTTCTGTTGCATTACCGCTGACTTCGCGCCCTTTCGGGATCTTCGTCGGTTCCGTCTCCCGGCTTTCGCAGTCGGTGTTTTCCGGGCCGCGCAGGGCACGCACCTCGTCTGCCCCGAGAACAAGGGAAGGCACTTCCAGGTTCCGCTCCCTTCCCAAGATCTGATGAATCGGGGAGGGAGCCCGGAAGCTTTTCGAAAATCCAAATCGTTCCAGAAATGCCCCAGGACTGAACGATCGATACCATTTTTGAGCGAAGCGGCATCGCCTACGCTCTTTCTCCCCGCTGCAGGCCATTCTCGCACTTTTCCGACGGAAGCGCAGCGGTTCACGTTTTCGGTTTTTGCCCCGTTTCGAGCGGGGGACCCGCTCTCGAACGCCAAAACTACCCTCGGGTAGCCGCAGAAGGGTTTTTAAAATCAATTAAAAGCGTTCGATCCGTGATTGTTATCGATGCGGCGCGTTTCCCCGCGACGAGGAGTGGTGGTGGTGGGGAGGGGGGGGGGAATTTTCGCAGCGTCCGAGATCGCAAAACCGACGGGATTATTGAAAAATCCGGAAAATACGCATCCGAACGCGGAGGCTTCGGACAAGCGCGCATTCCCCGTCGACGGCGCCTCCCCCGACGCCCCTGGTGGATTTTGAGCGGGGATCGATTTGGACCAGGACTTCGGCGAGAAAACTGATCGGCGGAAGAGAACGCAAGGAAACCGCCCCGCAGAGAGAGATCCGAAATCGTTTTTTTTTTTTGCGCATTTGTAAAATGCCGGCGCTGCCCTCGTCCGCGATACACCGGAGACAGCTAATTGCGATGCAGAGGAGTGATGGTTATCTCAGCGCGGCCGGACGCCGTTCGCGCGGGGCTTCCTTCTCCCGCTTAAAGGCTGCAGCCGTAATTAATGTGAATTTCTACGTAAGAAATGGATGCCCGGAACCGGTTCGCATCTCTTTTTATCGCGCTCCAAAAAAATCCATTATTTATAGAATATTTTATGAATCCGCGCATCCAGTGTTCGCAATCTCACGGTGCGGTGAGGGGGGGGGGCAGGGGAAGGGAGGAGACACACAGAGAGAGAGAGAGAGAGAGAAAAAGGAGCATTAAAAGAAAAAGAAACTTGTCTGCTCCATCAACTTTCTCAAACACTTACCCTTCACCAGGGGATGAAAAGAAAACCTTTTTACCCCCAA
Source organism: Ricinus marginatus (assembly GCA_028565995.1). Taxonomy (NCBI): domain Eukaryota; kingdom Metazoa; phylum Arthropoda; class Insecta; order Psocodea; family Ricinidae; genus Ricinus; species Ricinus marginatus. The sequence goes on along the minus strand of JAOWBB010000011.1, from coordinate 260,164 downwards.
ATATTGCGTAAAAGATTAAAAGAAGAAAAAAAGAACCGAAAAATGGGAATTTCTCATGTGGAAAGATTGCCGAAAAGATGAGAAATGAAGACGATCTTGCCGTCTTTTTAGGTAAAAAAAAAGAACGAAAAAAAAAAAATCATAATCTCCTCTGTATATTTATGTATAGCATAATAATAATGAAAAAAAAAACGCATTAAATCTCCTAAAAAATAGAAAGAGAAAAAATAAAAAGAATATTCCCATACTCGATGTAGGCCAAATTTTTTTGCCAAAAAAAAAAAAAAAAAAATGCCACGAAGCTCCTTCATCCACTTTTTTTGCATAATCATACAATAAACCCATAAAAAGCCTTTGTATGGGAAAAAATGGATTTCAAAAATTGAAAAGATTTTTTTTTCCCTTTTTATTTAAAAAAAAGAATATATATATTTCTATAAAAAAAGAAGGGTAGAGGTGGTGCGAGAAATACAAAAAAAAAACAGGACAAAGAAGTTTTTTTTTTTCATTTCGCGCAACAAATTATGCGCTTCACCATATGTAAATCACACCCACTGGAAAAGTGAATTTAAACGGGAAAATGCGCCGGCAACGCGTCGAAGCGATCCGGAAACCGACGCAGCGCGGGAGTTTCGACAGAGGAGCGACGCCGCCGAGCGCCGTTTCGCGCATTCCGCTCGCGACAAATGCGTGCGCCGCGTCCGCTTTTCATGTCGGACAAACCTGCCTTTTTTTTTTTTTTTTTTTTTTTTTCTCTCCGGCAGCGTAAAACGGAAAAAAAGACAGGCACGCCGGCAAAAGGCCGCTTCCGTGCTGCCGACGGGAGAGGCTTCGCTGTCGCATGTTTGGGCAAAAAAAATCTCGGTCGCGATGATCGTTCCACGTTCTTCAAACCTCACCCCCCCCCGTTCCACCCCCACTCCTCGCGAGTTAGTCGGATAATTAAATTTTCAGCTCTTTATCCGAGCTCAGATAATTATTTGGCCTTCGCAAAAGGTCTTCCTCCCCTCGCGGAAGAGGGAAGAAAAAAAAAAAAATCTGATCGGAAGGGTGGGAAGCGGGAGAGCGGGGGTAAAAAGTTTGCTACACCGAAGCGAAACGTCGGACTTCCCTTCTCGTCTTTTGGATTTTTCTGCTGCCCCGATTGTTTATGAGAAAAATAAACAGAAATAAAGGAAAGAAGTTTTTTTTTCCTTCTGCAGTTTGCTCTTGCAAGGAAATTATCGAGGAACGAAGTAGAGAATTCCCCCCCCTCATTCAGCAAACACGGGGATGGAGGAAGGAGAAAAGGAAATTCGGAGACATCCCGGTGCAGCGGAGTTACACGCGAAATGCGACAGCGGGAACGAGATGCCGAGGCACTTTATCCGCTGGGCATCAGCATGGAAGGTAAAATTTGATTCCTCCCATCGAAACGAAATATCCGATAACTTATTCGAATATGTAATATAGCTTAGACGAGTCGGATAACATATTTTCTGATTCCGTGATATTTTTATCCGCAAAATTCGGTTCGTATTGTTGAACTTTGCAGATGAGAAAGCCTTCGCTGACATTTATCTGAGTTTACGCGCTCCAATTTCGGATTTAATAAATTCTTGTTTTTCCGACGCCGCACCCGGTGGGGCAGAAGAGAAAGACTGTCCGGAGCCTTTTCGGGGGGGGCTCCTTTTTAAGTTTTTAAACCCAAACGACGAGGAGGATCAGTCGCTTCCGAGACGTGGGAAATTCGGTCTCCAGTAACCGGGAGCGGCAAAAACCTCTTCTGACTGCGGGAGGATTGATCGAGAGCGTCAAACGAACGGAACACCGGTCGCGAAATTTGGTTAATCTCAAAAGAGGACGCTCTGTTCCCGCGTTTTCGAAAGGTTCCCGGCGAGTAAGGGCCAAGGAAAAGGAGAGATATGGTGCGCAAAAAAAAAAAAAAAAAAAAAAGAGAAGAAGCGACGCTCCTTGCAACGACTCCGGAAGATCCAAAAGGGCAGGCGCAGATGACCGAAGATGTGCGCATGCAATTTCGCCCGCGTTCTCAAAAACGAGTCGCAGATAGGAATCTCCCGCGATGGAACGGAAAAAGGCGGAATCGCGGGACCGGACATCTTGGGAAACGGATCTACATGCTCCGGGAAGGAAGCCATAAAAGTTCGCGTTTTATCGCGAGCGTTCATCTCTCGGAAGAGGACTCCGCAAAGGTGGAAAAGCCGAAGGTGCACGCGCGATCTCGCGACGAAGGAGCACGAAGCGTCGCTCGAACCCGGCGGAAGGATAACTCGGGGGATGGGTTTCTGCGTGGCGCGCACTCGTCGCCAACCCTTATGGGAGAGGAAAAAAAAAAAAAAATAAAATGGCTCCATTGTTCTCGCATCCGGTACCAATCGTTGCAGAAATCAAAGACGTGCGTGAAATTGCATAAGGGGTTGGTTTTCTTGCACTGTGACGGGTGGCCAATGTTACTCGGCTTCCTTTTTCGGGGCCCGCGTACCTTTTGTGCCAAAAAGAGGCTTCGCATCGCAAGCCAAATGGCGGCTTGCAACCGGTGCTCGCGCATTTGCAGCGCCGACTTTGGACACCTTATTGACATTCCGCGGCAGCGGATGCGATCCTCGTTTTCTGTAAAATCAAAACCTTTGTTAAACAATCGAACGGATCTCGTTCGCCCGGTCCGTTCGATCTGCCCGTGTCGCATCGACTGCGATCGAGAATTTCAAATAATACTTAATTTCGAGGGAACAGAAAATCATTTATTTAAGCATATTTACGCCAAATTTTGGAATATTAATAAAGTAAGCTACGCGCACAAAAAAAAAAAAATATATATATATATATAAGTGTAGGCTTTGAATCGATTTTAAAATCAATTTTTTGCGTTAATAAATGGAAACGGCACGGATGCCCTGCATTATTAATATTTAATAAAATTATTAAAAATTTCCATTGTTTTTCGTAAAAAAGAAAACCTTTGTTTACATAACAACTTATAAAAAACTATAAATTTTAATGTCCATTATTATTAAATTTATAAATTGGCGTTCGGTCGAATGAACAAGCAACTGGAGATTAATCCATCTTGGCAAAATTAGAAATTTGCATATGCAAATTTCTAATATATATATATACATATGAAACGTTTCGCTTTTTCTGATCGATTCCCTTTATTCACTAAACATCTTGAACCTGACCATCGAGTTATGCGCAAATTCGATACGTATGGACTGTTGTTAAATATGATATATACGCTGTTAAACAGTGGTTCAAAAGACTGGTCACTGAACAAGGATGCGCTGCAACGTCAAGGTACGGGACGAATTTTCTTGGTTGCAAATTATATATTCACACATTAAGTCTTTATTTGTTGTTTTGCACGCCTACTATTCATTTATAACATATTAACACAATGTAATGCCTTTAAATTGTTTCGATTTTTTTTTTTTTTTGAATAAATGATAACGTTATTATAATAATTATTCTTGTTTGGCTATGCAACATAATGACGTGCGCTCATCATAAATATATATATATATAACATGTATTTTCCAGGTGAAATATCTGCCGTTCAAAAAGTTTAATCTTCGCAACCGAAACATTATCTTCCCCTACGTTAATTCGTTTTTTTTCCTTTCGATTTTTTTTTTCTAACAGGCGCCGAGACATTAAGCGTACCTGAATTTTGCTCCGGCGGTTAATTGCATTGTGTTAATTCAGGTTTCGGAACGAGAACATTTCTGGAAATCGACCGGTGCAGCGGCATTATAACCGTAGCGTGCAATTTGCCTGATGATATTCCGGAACAGTGAAAAATAACAAAGATCGCACGGAAAAGGGAACTGGGGGCGGGCGTCCTTCTGGAAAATTTTGAGGGAAAAGAAGCGTCGGAGACCGCGTCCGAAAGCGAGTAAACCTCATCGGAGTGATCAAACTCCTCGCGAACCTGTGTCGTCAGGAAAAAAAAAAAAAAAAAAAAAAGGTCGGATCCGCCGTTAATTTCTGATGTGCCGCAGCGCTGCGAGTGCTTGCGCCTCGATCGGAGAATCTTTTTTGAAGTTAATCCCGGCAGATCTGACCGCGATCGGCACCGGCAGTGCACTGTGCGGCTTCTTCGCCTTAAATCCTCTTCGGTCTTTGCTTACGCGAAAGGCATTTGGAGCACCGATGGAACAAATAAAATGCATCGTAAACCGAGTGTAACGATAGGTAATTCGGATGGAAGGATGCAGCCCGTGTCAAAAATGTCCGAGGCACCTTCTGAGCGGTGTCGCGGATAAACTAAAACGATTATTCAAAAAAACCTTAAAAATCAATGGAAAACAAATCATTTCGAGACGCGTGACAACGCTTGAGTGGACGAACACACATATACGTATCTTTTTTTTTTGCAGATATGTTTAATGAAAACTATTAGGTTTAGAGGTGAAAACAACTTTCACTGAAAAAAAAAAAAAAGTCCATTACCTGCGTTTCGCCTATTTTGCACGAGATAAATAATGGTTTAAGTGCGAATTCGAGTTGGGTCGATGTCGCTCGGGTCTCGCTATTGTTGGTGGTTCGTCCGGAACCGCGCTTTTCGCCGGGCGAACGCCGACGGCGGCACGCGAAAACTTTCGCGAAAAGCCCGGATCGAGATTAAATTTTGCCCGCGAGCGAAGGCAGAAAAATCCGTGCCTCGCGTTCGCGTCCACGTGTTTGGAATAGTTTTTTTAATAACCCGCTCGTTAATGTCCCTTCCCATAGCATTTCGTTCGCGCAGGCCAAAGCCGAATCCGATAAGATAGACGTTCTCGGAAGCGGAACATAATACGCAGTTGCCGGGCCCGAACGGGAGGCGCGGTGGTGGCGATGCTCCCGGATGGCTGTCACCTCGAAAACGGGGGGGGGGTTCCCCCGGGGTTTTCCCGGGAAAGGCGCCCGGAACGATCGATCGCGTTCGGTGCGTCGCGGTCCCCCGATCGAGGCGGAAAAGGCAAGCGACCTATCGAGGTGGCATTTCGGGACTGATCCGTCGATGCGGGGCGGCCGACGCGGAAAGTCGAAAGCCGAGAAACACAAATTTCGCCCCGTGTCAGCGAGCGTCGGCTCCGCCAAAGTGCGACGTTATTTGAGGCAATAAACTCAAAAAGTTATTGGAATTCATATAATTTTAAATATTCATTAATTTCTTCCTTCCCTTCCTTTTTTTTTTCCCATTACTTGTTATTTTTTATTGTTCGGCCCGGGCCACACTCTTCGTTTATGGTACCTGACTGATGGGTTTAGTTGCGCCGTGCGCGCATTGGGAAGATCTCCCGCCGTCAGTAATTGTGCCCCCAGAAAATTTTTCTTTTTTCCCCCCCCCCCTTCTCTCTTTCGCTCGCCGCAAAATTACGGCACAGATCTGAGCCTCGCGAAAAATCGACAGCAATCCAGTGTCGCGGTTTTCGCCGGCAGCAAACGTCGGGGAACCGCAGACGACGATCGCTCTGCAAAAGGCTCGGAATCTCCCGGATAACCCGGTGACGGTCTGCGCCAAGTGTACTCGGCGGTACCCGTCAGGTTCTGCGTGTACAATATCGTTTCTCTTCCTTTATCGCACACCGTGATCTGCGGACGACTCAAGGGTGCGTTCGTTGGAGAACTTTTCCGAAGCATACGTGAAAACATCATTTACATAACATTGGGTATTGCATAAAACTCGAACGCGTGTGTACGAAAAATGGAAATGGTAAACCGAAGCAAATCAAGTATATATAAGTCTCCTTTTTTTTTTTTTTTTTTATTTTCACGCCCCTGGGCAATACATATATGATATCCTGTGTGTGTTAAACACGTCTGAATATGTACCTAAAAAAAAAACTCGTAAGAGTTTAGTAGTTTAAATTAGAGAAAAGCGTTATATAAGCATGCGAATAAAAAAAATGTTTTATAACGTATTAAAATAGAGTAATAAAAAAAAAATATGCAAATTTAATACTGCAAGTATTCCAAGTAGTAAAAAAAAAAAAAAAGTTATGAAACGTGTGGGAAAAAGAATATAAAAGTCATCGATTAATATAGGACCTGGAAAACGCTCTCCAGGCGCAATATTTTGTACGTTGCGCACCGCCAAATATTTCGGTTCGGTTCCCCTGCAGCAAAAGTTCAACCTCATTCGCTGCGGGCGGTTAATCACCCTTATGAACATCGCTGGAAACTTTTTTTTTGTTTTTAAAAATAATTTAATTAATTCCATTTCATCGGCCGGGATTTTCGGAGTCGCGAAAAACCCGGTCGCAAATTCCGCTGGCTGCTGCCACTGCTGACAATAACAATAACAATGACAGCAACGTTAAACTCCTTTGACAACCGTTTTCGTGTGTCGATTACTGCTTAAAAAAGTAGGATTCGCGAGGTCCGAAGAGGCGCCCCGAAATGCCCGCTGCGAAGCCCGCGGGCGCACCCAAAACCTCGCCTTCATCATGTTCGCGGCTCTGGAACGGGTTTTTCTTTTTAGATTTTGGAGAAATCCAAAAAAATGGCAAAATTTCTTTTCGCAGGACACCAAAGAAAAATTCCCATGCATCGGGGTTGCCAAAGGTATTTAAAAAGAAAAGAAAAAAGTGCGACATTCCGGGTCAAGATTTCTGCAACCGCATTTAATGGATTAATTATGATTAAGAAAAAGGTATAAAAAATATTATTGTTATTATTATCATCATCATCATCATCATCATTACTGATTCATTTTAAATTTGTTTTTAAAAAAAAAAAAAAAAAATCATACCATATTATTATTATTTCGACACAATTTTGTAAGACAGAGAACAAAAAAAAAAAAAGAAAAAAGTTCACGTTTTTTAATAAAAATCTTTTCAAAAATAAATTGTATAAAAATATAAACAAAAGAACATTACAAAATAACAGATATTAAATCCATATAATGACGGATTAATCGGAGAACAATAATGGATTTAGTTGCAAAATCAAAATGCGGCGAAAATTTGAAAAGGAAACGGGCAAAAACCGAGGGAAGGCATTTTTGGTTTTTCGGTCACAAATTTGAAAGTGGATGAAAATCCGGGCGCGTTGTCGGCAAACGCGTCTCGCTCCCGCATGCAAATCACATAGGAAAACGGAAGGCAGAACCCGACGCCAGGCCCCGAATCCGCTTCCGCTTTTCGGGATGCTCGCTCTTCGACGCCGCGTGCCTCGAACCGACCGCAGCTTCGCGTACCTCCTTCGTCTGATGCACCGCACCGTTCGCAACTCTCACAACCGACTCGTCCGGAGCGCCGCCGCTCGCGGAATACGCGGATCCGATGTTGGTGCGGGTTCCAAAACGCTGGCGGAAATTTCGAGCTTTTGCTCGGGGAGGTTTCGCCCCGGCGGAGTGATTGCTGCTGCCACTATTTTTTTTTTTTCACTCGCTGCAATCGTTACCGCTTTCTGCTGCTGTTTTTCTTTTTTCTTTTTTTCAACGTCCCGGGGAGCATGCCGTTTCGGCGGCTTTTTCGAGGCTCTATGCGGACGGGGGGGGGGGGGGGTGGCGGCTCCCAAACCACTCCCGAAATCATTAATCAACCTCAGGCACCCGAATTTCGCGGCCCGCTCTCTGAGCACATGAGCCGTCTTAGTTCGAGCACCATCCATTACTTTCAAAACTGTAATTACAAACAATTAAATCCGATGTATCTCTCATTGTTTGAAATGGACGGCTTCGGTAAAATAACAATGATGAATATGAAAATTTGCAAATTTTACGTGCATTTTTGCTCCTTTTGGTACGTTTCCCCCGTTTACGCCCTTTTACAAGTCAATTTTCTCAATGTCGGTCTTTCGTTTTCCCTAATGGCAGCGCATCGCTACCGTAAATCCGTTCATTAACTCCCATCATGATTTATTATTATAATTACATATAATTCGTATTTGCATATCACGACCGTAAGGAATTTTCGGATTCCTTTCTTTCTCCTCTCACTTCCAGGTTGTAACATTTGACGGCTTTTGAGTGTAGTCCGTGAAAAATGAATATGGATGAGTTTCGCTGCAGCGGAACTGCATCCCGCGCAAATTTCAAGGAGGTTTTCCGGAAGTTGCCTTCGCACATCCGTCAGAGATACTCCGGCAGGGGAAAGGTGAGGGGGGGGGGGAAAAATCGAATTTTGCCTTTTTTCCCTTTTAGCTGATTGATTTTTTTTCTTGTTTTCCTTCGGTATTTTCACGACGCTCATTCGCGGGGAGTCTGCGGAATTTTCGAAAAAAAATTCCCCAATTTTCGATTTCGTACCGCGGTTTCACTGCAACTGCCCTTTTTAGAAATGAAAAGGGAAAAAAAAAAAAAAAAACTGGAATCATCCAAGATGTGGTGATCCAAGTCGTGACGCTCTTAATACTATCGGTAATTATTATTATTATACCCATTCTTCCATTCTCCTTTTTATTTGATTAATTAGAATCATGGAGAATTATTCGTCAAATCACGGAACCACCTCGATTAGTCCGAGGAGATCGCATCAACGATTCGGGGCATCGGCTCCGGAGGACGGCGCCCGAAGAAAAACCGCATTAAAATGGAGATTAAGAGATTCTTCCAGCGAAGTGAGAGAGGAGCAGAGAGAGAGACAGGAGAGCGAGCTTAAAGCGATCTAATACGGGTCACTATGAGAAATGCGATGGGTATTATTGAATCGCCGGGAAATTCAATTTCCCGGGGCCCTCTTCTCCCACCATCCTCCGGATCTTGAGATTCTACTTAACTCATTTCTGTTATTTCCCTTTCGATTTATCTTTTTCTCCTTTTCCAGTCGATATTTTAGAAAATTTATTTTCCTCCAAGCTTAATGACTTAATTTTTCTTCGGCGGCTCCTGCCTTCCTCCCCGTTCTGCGAGCCTTTTTTTTTTTTTTTTTAATCTGCGATTTAATTGCGAGCCGATCCCTTTGTCGCGCAACCCTCATTCGAAGCC
>JAOWBB010000011.1:227195-251150 GCA_028565995.1 Ricinus marginatus | reverse complement strand
ATATAAAATAATCGTCGTAAAACAAATTTATATCTGCGGTTTTCCGAGATTTTCCTCCGGGAAAAATCTTGCTCCGAAATTTTTCTTCGCCGGCTTCAGGTAAATGAATGTACTTTTGTTACTTTCTTCCTTCTTTTTAATTGGCGTAAGAATCATTAATGTTATTATTTTTTACGGTGATAATCGAGTCAGACATCGATAATGTTTCCCTAATGGCGAGATATCGATTACTCGAACCACACCCTTCCTATTCAAACTGAAGAGGTTCCACTTTACTTGAATTGATTTTGTCACGATATCTTTCGTCTATTTGCACCACTCTTCGTCTTCGGGGCCCTTTCCCCGAAGTAAATGGTTGATTTATTTGAAATGATTTTTAAAATTGGTCTTTTATGTTATTCTAACGACCGTTTTCAACATAATGATTATCCTGATGAAACCGTATTAAATGTTCTTTTCCCGGAGTTTCCTCTGTCGTTGGCAAAGTTTTTCGAATGCAACTTCTTCTGAGAGTGATTCCCTCTTGCTATAAATATAATTCCGAAAGTTGCAGCAATATCCTGTCTTATCGCATTTGAATTAACTTTTGTTTCTGTGCTCCCTTTTCCTCTTTTTTCCCATTTGATCAATGCCCTTTTCTCTTTCCTCGATTAAATTATTTTGTTTATTAGGGAAAAATATAAAACTAATCAAATTACAATCTTAAAAGAATCTGAAGCACATAAAACTATAACAACATAAATATTTTAACTTTCCGGGCTTTTATTCGCATCGCCTCTTCTGCAAACTTAATGTCTAAATACATTCAACCATTTACTTCTTTTTTTTTTTAATCGTGAAATAGGACAGGACGTCCGTACACATTATAGTCATCGGATTTCCTTTGTAGTAATTGCTGTTAGCATTTTGGCTGGAAGCTAAAAAAATGTAATACTAGTTAATGGCCCACCAGTCTATATTTATTGAATTAATACTACAAGTTTCATATTGAAATCGGGACTTTTGTTCTTAATATATTTTTTTGTTCGCCAATTACGATACTTATAATGTTTTCGCAATACTATATGCATCGCACTTGCAAAGGAAGCTTTTTTTTTTTTTTTTTTCTAAGCATAAGGTCTACGGATTTAAAAATAAAAATCGATTTATAAACAAGTGCATTCAAAATAAGGGATAATAACAAAAAATGAACATATAAAGTTATTATATTTACAAAAAAAAAACATTTAGATTTCGGGCAAAATATATATTTTCCCCTCAATCCGATGGAGCATCAAGTTTATTATTTATCTTCTGAAAGGATAGTATAGGTAAAATAATGACGATCGGATAAAGTAACCGTGAGCTTTATATGTAGGAATCTTTGACTTGGAGAATTGTTTGTACGAGAGGTTTACGAATTTTAGAGCTCTTAATTGATTTAGTTCATTAAATAGTTGTAACTGGTAATTCTATTCCGCTTTCCCAACAATCCGAACCGAAGATTATCTGCCGATGCTGTTGCCACTACACCATGATGATTTACAGATTTCTTTTTAGTGAATTCGCTGTCGACCATGAATGGTGCAAAAGAAAGAATTGAAATTTAACTTCATGAATTTTCTGCGTGAAATAGATGCAAATTTGAAGTTCAGCAGATACGTAATGGATGCGTAGACCGTTCGGGATTACAAAATTAACATTTCGGGTTGATATTGCGCTCGTTATTATATATCTATAACGAAAAGTGGAACAATTACAATTTATAATTTAACTATATTCAAATGATTCCTCCTTCGCATAGCAGCGCCCTTAAATTGAGCTATTATAAAGTATTCTGGGCAGTAATAGTACATACAAATTCGGAAGTTGAATACCTTGATTTATGGATGAAATATTAAGGCATATATGTAATTTTTGGTTTACAGAAGCAATTCTTGTTTTGTATTATATTTAAACTCCCGGCTCAGATAATTTGGATTTTTTTTTATTTTTATTAACATTCTACCGAAATTTGAAGCGAGTGCATTAGAGGGCGGATTTTGGGGGGGTGAATTTTCGAAGGTTTCGATCGTAACCCTCAGGTTCTCACCCCGAATACCTTACGCGTAAATGCAAAGTTCTTGCATTTTGCCAACCGGGGAATTTCGAAAGCAGGCTAAATTCGAGGACTCATTTTAGGAGAGAGTTTCATCCATTGATCATTACACCGAAGACCGCTGGGGTGAAGAGATACGGAAATTCCAGAATAAATTGTTGATTGTATCTCGAAAGGGTAAAACGATAAAGGGGAGGTCATCCGGGGGGGGTAAAGGGGGGGGGTGCTCCAAGCATTTTGGAACAATGCGTATATGTCGCATGTTGTTTTGCGTGCGTGTGCGTGCGCGCGCGCGCGCGCGCGACCCGTCAGGGAAATCTAATGCATTTTCCATTCAATTTTTCCTTTTATTCGCCTGTGAAATTTTTGTGCGTCTCATTCCCTGGAAATGCATTATTTTGGTCATCCATTTAAGCATATTGTTTGCCTTTTATAACTGTGATTTCGGCTTGCTGCCGGGCATCTTGCCGTTGTCTGCGGCCTGTTTTCCCCCCGCGGCTAAAAAGAACGCACCTCTCGAGATATCGAATAAAAGGATTTTTTAGCGGTGCATCGATGTACGTCCGGTCAAATCTCGTTTGGCGACATCCTTTTTTTTTGCCTTCCTTTTTCATCTTGATCGAAGCTCGGAGCTTGACGATTTTCGAATTGAGGCGTTTTCGACGTAATTCGAGATCTCGAATATTCTAATCTACCAACCTTGTAAAAAAAAAAAAAAAAAAAAAAAAAAAAAAGGAAAAATTTCCTCGCATCACAATTAACTGGAGGCACCCGGAGCAACTGTTGAGTGTCGGTCTTTTTTAGTGTGAGAAAAACATTTTCGGAAGCCTTTTTTTTTTCGGCTGAACATTAATACGCATCATTTTATATTCTTTCATTATTGTCTGCACGGGTATAATTAAAGAAATCATGGATAGATGTAAAAAATACCATATTTATGTAAAGTAAAAGATTCACAATAAATTTTAAAATGTTATTAAAAGCAACAACATGGAATACATGTTAACTCATTATTCACGTTCAGTTATGCTTCAAGAAACACATGAATTATGAAAAATTTACCTTATTTAATACAAATACTGTAATTTATTAAAAATATACAAAGCCGTGGATAATGACGCTTCCATTTATTTTTTTGGAATTTTCTACTATGAAAACAACGCCTCTTGGGTTATACGTGAGAAAACACTCGAGGGGACTTTTACCGGTGCGGGAGGTTCGTTTGCCCGGAAGGCACCTCTTTCGATGCCCCCCCCCCCGCATCCCGCACGAATCGAGCAGGGCTGTCGTTCCCTCGACAGCTTCCCGGTTTTAATATATGGAAGGTGCGAATTTCGGAAAATCTGAGGAATGTTTTCGGGAGAGTGGATTCCCGGGACATTCCGAAAGGTAAATCCTTTCAAGGAGGAGGCATCGCTCGTCGCAGCAAGAGAGGAAGGGAAAAAAAAAAAAAAAAAAGGAGGAGATCGATTTCTGCCTTTGAGTTTGGGAAATGGGAGCCTCAAGAATCTCCGGTATTTTTATTACGAGTTTTGTTTGTCAAAATCCGATACGGTCTAACGGAAATTCGAATCGCCTTTCAAAGGCCTTTCCTTCGCAGGAGCCTTTTCAAAGGAGAGGGACTTTTTGACCGCTCTCGACTTTTCTCCCCCCCCCCGCCGAACGGGGATTCAGTCCGAACGCCGAACTGCGATTGTGCCCGCTCCCGCGGGAGCATAATGCGGAAATTGTCGTCAGTCAAACAGCATCGCACCCCCGGCGTGCGAAATTTATAAAAGTTGCCACCCCCATCCCCCCCGTCCAGGGGAAAGGAAAAGCGCTTTGCGTATATATATTATGCGAAAAGCGGAAGTCGATGTCAGGTCGTAGGTGTTCGGCTTTAACGCCGGCGGCTTAGAAAGCAGCGGGCTCTTTAATCATGCAGGTACGGAACCGCTGCGCCGCAGAAATTTTGTATTTCGGTTTTAATTTATGGGCAGTTAATTGAATAAAATTATTTTCCGTGTCGCAGACAATGCCGCGGGCTAAAACCCGGTCGCTGATGTTGCTCGTTGTAACGTTCGGTCGGCATCGCCGACGGTTTTTTTTTTTTTTTGGGAGCTTTCCGCATTTGTATTTTGAGGGGAAAATGGGAGGCGGCTTGAAACGGAGAAAAATTTTGAAGAGATGGCTTGAAAATTTTGCTTCCGTGCAATAGCCGCTCTCTGCCGATCGCCCACCGTCGGTTTGTCGAAATTGAAAGAGGGAATTTTCGAAATGAGGTTCCGCGGTGCGGGTCGTTCGAATACGCGCAAAAGGGAAGGCGGCTTCAAGCGGACGAGGGAAAAAGGTTCCGGAAAAGTGAAAAACCGGGATCTGCCGTCCCGGTCCCGAATTGTCGGCAATTCGGATCCGGGGCAGAGGTACGGATTCTCCCGGTTTACACCGGGAAACTTTGTCATTGCTGCCGCGAAAAAAATGTCGGAGGTGGCAGGGGAAACGGAGTTTCGCATCTGCGGAGAAATTGCATTATTATTATTATTATTATTACTATTATTATTATTATTATTATCATTATTACCTCCTTCCTTCCTCTGTGCCTTGCGATGTCGGCCAGGAACGCTGCAGCCCCCCGTGTGCGTTTCAGCCGAGGACAATTTTTTCTTTTATGGAGATGTTATCAAAATGAAATGAACAGTTTTTATTTCGTATTTTACGACGGCTACCCGGACTCTTTTTATTAACAAAATTATTCCGCCAACCGGAAAAAAGAAAAAGGTTTTTGTGTCGGGGGTCATCTCCTGCCGCGCCCCGTCGGAAGGTTCAGCCGGGGGAGGAACTCGGGGAGGAGGCCCGGAATTTTGGGGTGCAAGGCTCGCGAAATGTGCGCACACCGCTCACGGGAGCCGAGGGCAATAAAGGAAAGGCCGATAAGATGGAAAACATTTTGAAACATCTCCGCAATGTATTTCTTTTATTTCCTTACCGTAGCCACTTTGCGCTTCCATTTTGGATGTTTCGAGGCTTTTAAAAGCCTTCCACGCCATTTATTCGACGTTGATTTGATTAATTTTCGAAGGAGAAAGAGAGTTTCGATGGAAAGATATGCAATTACACGTTTCGTTTTATGGTTTCGCCATATTTTTTTTTTTTTTTTTTTTCTGCTATTGCTTCATCAGGACCCGTTTATTGATTTGCCGTTCCTTAATTTACCCTTAAATCTTGCAGTTGGGTGCTCCGACGTGGTTTCGTGCCCCCTCCGACTCCGAAAATCGGAGTCTTTTAACCCGCTCCCGGTGCGTACCTGGGCTGAATCGCTTCGCATCGTCCGCGCTGTTGTTGTCGGCAGACGGGAAGTCGCACTTTCGCCGCTTTGATTCGCGAAATTGCGGAAGCGTCGCAGCAGTTAACAATTCGACCCGGCATCGTTTTCCGCCATTCCGCCGGAAAATTTTTCTTTCCTTCCCCCCCTCCCCCCGCCTCTCCTCCCACCGCCATATTGTAATTTTCCATCGATCTAAATCCACCGGCGACGGGAGCAAAAAGGAGAAAATTTCAATTTCTCTTTGCATTTACAGGTTGGAAAATGGTCTTCGGACTTATATTATTTTTTCGTTTCGCTCCCTACCGTATTTTTTTTTACGAGCAGATCTAAGGGAAAAGAACAGAGATTCAATTCCATTATTTTTTTAATCTCTGCAAAGTTTTCTTACTTTCCTTTTTTAGGGAAACTTTTTCTTCTTCTTCTTCTTTTTTTTTTTTTTTTTTATCGTCATCACAAGTAGGAAAATAAAAAAAGGAAGAAGAAAAATAAAAGCATTGAACTAATCAGAAAGGTTACTCGTTAAGTCAATTGAATGTCTTGTGTCCACAAGGAGTGGAATTCGGATCCAAATTCTAGATTCTAGGATGTCCCTTGAATTTAAAAAGGAAAAAAATATATATATATATAAAGATGGAAGCCGGAGAGAATCAGTTAAAAGGCTAAAATTAATCTCAATTTACTCATATCTTTCTTTTACCGGAAAAGCGGACATTAAAATTCAAATGTGTTTGAATCAAATTTAATTTACGAATTTTCATAACTGCATTCAGGGGAATTTTCAGATTTTCATTCAAATCCTTCGATTTTTATTCCAGTTTGAAAATTCATTGAGATATCGAAATGCAACACCACATATATATATATATATATATATATATGATGATCATTCCACGATTCTAATAAGCATCCACACTTCCCGGACTTCAGCAGAGTTCTATTAAATTCAATCTGGTTAGAGTGAACTCAAGTTCAACATATAAACTTATAATTTGGAAAATTCAGTTTGTTGCCGGTTATTAAGGTTTATTTTAAGCTCGGGCGAGCTGTCGATTTTTGGCTCTTTCAAATTAACTAAAAGAACCATTTGCCTGTCACAGAGATTGAAATCACCTTTGGAAAAATGACAAAAATCAATTTTGCTAACGGATCTCCCTTCACTTTGTGTATTTAACTTCGGTTTTTACGGGTTAGAGCAAAGACAAATTACAAAATTTGCCAAATTTGATTGAAAGCATTTTTATGGATCTAAAAGGATTTTGAAAAAAATATTTTTTTCTGTTTTCAAAGGTATGAAAGTGTAAACTTGACAAAGGCGGAAAAGTCAACAAAAATACGGCATCAACGCGGGCTTTCCCTTATAAATCATCCATTGCGAAGCTTATGCTTAGTTTGTCTTAATTTTCAACTGCTACAAAAATGTTTTAATCTTTTTACTTTATAAATCATTACGTTGATGAGCATTTACGTTAAAAATTATTAACACGATTTATTTAGTAAATCGAATTCATGCTGTTATTACTCATGAAATTTTTATATTTTCGTTGTATACGTTGTATAATTTATAATATCATGGACCAATATAATAAAATATGTAATTATATGCGCATGTAAGGATATATATATATATTATAAATTACGACAGTGACGTTTATTCGTTATGCTAAGGAAATATGCTGCTTTTTTTATGAGTCATAAATCAGATATTAAAGTTACGAGCACAAAAATCAGGTTATACTAATAAGTTTTAAAAAAATTTTCTCGTGTTCCCGAATTGCAGATACATTGGGAAAATTTTGACTTCCGCGATCGGCTCCGGTTCCGGCGTCAGAATGCATTTTAGGATCTTTGCTGGGATGCCCACCATGAATCCGCAGCCCCGAGCCTCTGCCCATGCAACCCTCGCTTGCAGAACCTGGGGGATGACACCAACCGCACCGGGCTTTTTCCCAACCTCCGCGTCAAAATCCCTTAACCAAACGGGGTTTTTCTTCGGATGCAAGAGGGAAATTTATCGCAGTTGCTGTCTCCACGCATTTTGCCTCCCCGTATCGCTTACGCGAGTTACCAGTTGTCGCAAACCGTGCAACTACGGTTATAAGTGAAATCCGGTTGTTACTCGGTGAGCAAAGGGCTGTGCCACGGGGAAGATTCCTCTACATATAAGTGCATTTTCACTGCAAATGCACCGCACGTACACCGACACCGAATCCGGCATTTTAGGTCTCGCGAAGTTGTTTACTTATGCGCGTGGCATTTTCCTTTTTTTTTTTTTAATAAGCGAATCCGGTACTTTTCTTTTTTTCCCCCCGTCTATAATGGATGTTTTCGAAGTGGAAAAATCAGTCGCTTTAGAAATTTTGCGGCGAAATCCAAAATCGAACGAGTTTTCCTACATCAGTCGCTGTTGGCAACAATGTGAGGAACTCTTCGAAGGCGACACGAGCGTCATTCGATTCTAATTTGTGATATTTTTTCAGGTTTTTTTTTTTTATCGAAAACAGAAAAGGCGTTCGAGACGGTGCAAATGCGGTTTGCCGATTTCGGAGTTCCCAGTTTTTTTTTTTTTTTTTTTTTTCACGGGGAAAATTTCCTCTACAAAAATGAATCCTCGATAAGACTGAAAAAACATATCTGAATTCATATTTTATTTATTTATTTATTTATTTTTTTACCCCTCTCCCCCCCTCCCCTCCCCTCTTGCTTTATTTCAAAATTAATTTTCTCGTTTTATGACGTCAACACCGAGATTATTGGATTTTTAATGGCGGAGGAAAAGTTCCGCGTTGTCCTTGCTCCTCCCTCGGCACCCGTCGAGCGAATTTTCCATCCCGATCCTTCGGTTGGCACCCCGAACGAAAAGACCAGGAAAAGGGAAATTTTTTTTTGGAATTTTGGCGCGCGCAACCGAAGGGTAAGCCCGATCGGGGTTGGGTTGGAAAAACCTGACGCATTTATTTACGGAAACATTTTTTTTTAAAATATATCTCCTACGTACAGTGCATTTACAGGGTAGGGTTTTTTCGCGTGGCAAAGGCGAGGGAAGTGCAATTTTCGTGAAGAAGGAAGGAAGAAGTATCTGCCTTTTGGTGGTGTCTGGATTCCTGGAGGGTTAACGAAAGGGGGCGAAAAGAGAGAGAGGGAGATAGAGAGAGAGAGAGAGAGAGAGAGAGACAAAAGTAAGAATGAGAGAGAGAAGGAGACGTGAAAGAAAGTTAAGGAAAATGAGAAAATTAAAAATATCTAGAATTTCATTTATGTAACAAAGGTTTGAATTTGAACGGACGTTTTCGGAGCTACCTACGTTGACTGGCGAGAACCTTCCGTGCTTTCATCATGCCCTCCGCAAGTTTTCTTACATTCGGAAAGCTCCGTCTTGGAAATTTGATTCTCTATTTTTCCTGAAATACGAATCGTTTTATAAAAGGTTTCCAATTAAAACGAACTTTTTAAGAATTTATTTCATTTTATTTCCCTCGTCTTTCCCCGGGAAAGTTTTCCCTTTTCCTCCCCTTTCTCCTTCACCCCCCCAGGACCTCCCTCTCCGTTCGCTCTTCTTCGATCTTATGCAAGAAATCCGGGGCTCGGAGGAAAATATAATATTTCCGCACGGAAACCGAAACATTTATTTATTCACTCCGAAAAAGGTAAATTCTTTTTTTTTTTTTATTTTTTATTTTTTAAAAGCTACCTGGAGTTGCTTTGCATCGTACCTGGAAAAGTCAAATGCCGATTTGCGATTCGCTCACCCCAGAAATTTGACATGGAATAATTTGAATAAGCCACTTTGGAACACCGACTGCGATAAACTGTACAAGTTTTTGTTTGAACATTTTGGTGCGCAGGTTTTAGCACGATGCCTTTATTTTTATTCATGTTATTTCTTTGAAATAAAAGAAATTGATTTTATGATTAAAACAATAAATTGCTTTGAAGAAAAAAAAACAAACAATGACGATCCATAAAGATTTTAATGGTGTGTAATAAATGTATAATAAAAAGAAAATTTTGGTAAAATCAAGAACTGAGAAAGATTCGTATACTGCATATATATATGAACATATATATATATATATACACACTATATTTATATCAAGAAACACTGGCCCGGCACTGCTTCTGAACTTGATGGCATATTATTTTTTCCTCTGTAAAAGAAAAAAAAAAGCTTCATTTTATATTGAAATTAGTTTATTTCAAGTTAGAGGATTAAAAATATTTTTCAAGTACCTTTTCGGTTAGGTCAGGCCAACCAACGGAATTATTTCCCAAAAAATGTAGCTTTGAACAAAATTTTCTCGCCTTCCATAAAATTGTTTTTTCTCGTTTTCAAAAGAACATTTGTATTTCATAAAATGTATTGCATTTCCCTTCGTTCCCGGTCAAGAGGACACGCTTACAGGTCCAATAATTAATGCTCGGATCAAATTCGTTAACGTGTAATGGAGATATTACCCCTCGATTACTCTTCATTCGTCTAATTTCCATCCCTTAGCCTGGAGCGAAATCTCTCCCCTTAACAATATTATTTTCTTTTATAACATTTGAAATCACATTTTTTTTTTTCCTCCGTGAAAATGCCTGGATAAGGTGAAAATCACGTCTGACAATTACCGTATGATTTCCATCGTATATTTTCTTTTTTCCAGAGGAGGGGCAGTGGCAGCTGAGGAGAGAAAAGTATTAGACCAATAAAAATACGAAAAGAAAACTCTAATTCCAATGCTACACAAATATAAAATAACTAAACTTCTTACCATTGTGGGGTTCAGAATCGCTCTTATCACAACTTTGCAGGAGTGTAATTTAATTCTTTTCTTCTGCCTTCGATGACCACATCTCCCCGTAAGCTAACCACGGACATTGGCCGACTTTCCTCCCCGCATTCACGGCTGCCTTGCTCATCTACGGTTAAGCTAAGGAAATGTTTTAATTTTATTTTCGGGTGAAATCTAAGGGGGGCGAGAAAGGGAAAAGGAGTGGAGAGGGATGAAAAAAAAAAGGAATTTTTTTTATTCAAGTTTGATGTCAAATTTCTAATCCTTCTCTTCTCATTTATTTCTGGAATAAAGAGGGAACGCACATTCTTGTACAATCTCGAAGGGATAAAGCATTTATTTATGTGTCCCGATTTGGAGAAGGCTGTGCCAACTCGATGTGCGCAAATCCTGGCTGCAGCGATTTTTTTTTTTTTTTGTCGACCTGCAAGAAAAAAAAAATTTTCACATTAAAATAAGTAAAATGTACGATTTGCCATTGGTATCACCGAAGCACATTGGGGGGGAACTGCGAGAGGTCGAATGATCATATTCATACGTTCAAATCTATGATCTTCCTTGCAATAATCGCTTCCGATGCATGCATGCAATCTCACATTTCATTTTATAAATATTTATTCCGTTTCATCCAGGCATTTTTACACAGAAGTTCATCTTTTATTTCTAAAAATCAACGGGTCGTAAAATTATGTTAATTTTAATTTTTTTTTTTTTTTTTTTTTTTTCCGGCACCGAGGAAACCTTACCGTGTTCGTTGATGCCTTTGGTTCACTCCGGTGAGGTACGTAAAATGGGCAGAAAGGAGGCGGACGTAGCGCGGACAAAACAACGTGAAATCATTCCGAAACATGACCACCAAAATTAGATCCTGAGTCTAGAACGGTAGATAACGCCGTGTAATTGTATGCGAAGCGCTGTTTCCGGTCTTCCCTGCCACGAACCTGATGGGGGAAAAAAAAAAAAAAAAAAAATTTCCCTTTTCGATCCTTTTCCGCGTCCGAAGGTTCAGCATCCTTTGTCGCCAAGCTTTCAAAGCTCGTACTCATTGATCGCTTCCTATTTACTGCGGGTAACCGCTGCCGCGAAAGATGCTTTTCGTTGTATGTTTTACATTTCAAACGTAAATGCCTTTTTAAGCTTCGACTTGCGCGCTCCGCGTTTGAGCCGCAGCAAAAATTCGGATAAGGAAATCGCGATTTAGCGAAATCGCTGCTAAAACCATAAATTTTAAAGATCAGAATGAATTTTTTTTTAACAATTTGAGGTATGCGAACTCATTTGCATCTTGCAACGAGGCACATCTTCCTTGCAATCGTAATCGATGCTACTTGATATTACTTTACAGGTTCGATTGTTGAATTTCCAACGACTGATCCTTAAAACAGACGTTGTGGATTGTGCAGAGATCGAAAATTTAAGATCATCAGTGCAATTTTCCGTGTATTACAGGTTCACGCGCCTCTTTTTTACGTTAACCGGTGAAAATGTGGTCGCATCCCGCGATAACGTCTTTTATTACATTTTTTTAATTATTAATAGTTAACTTGTACAAAATGGATGCGGTTTCAACCTTCCTGGACGTGTGCCGCATCATTAAAATTTATTTCTTTTTAACCTCCGGCCTTCCGTTTCTTGTTCTTAGTGAAATATATGAATGCATCTTGATGGCATGCGCTGCCATTACGTCCTCAGGTTTGATTCGACGTCGGGATAATTGTCCGTTGCGAATTCTCAAATGGCTTTATTTGCTGGTGATTAAAGGAGGATATATCATAAGAGAAAGAGAATATTTTTTCGCTTTGCGGAGCGTCACGGGCAGATCGATCGAATTTCAAACCCGGGAAAATTCGCATTATTAATTATTCAAAATGAATCATTATTGGTTTCCCGGCAGAGAAGAAAAGAAAACGCTTTTTCAAAAGGAGGGAAAAATATATTGGCCGGACCTTTTAAAGGAACTGCGCATTCTCATAAACTGAGTTTCTTGGGGGGATTTTCTTTAAAATAATAGGCTTGGGCTGCCCCTGCGGGTGAGTACGCAAGACCGGAATTTGTAACCAAGAACTTCCATTCGGAACAATCTAACCGTAGGGCAGGAGCCAGCCATCTACAGTATTTACATAATTATAGACTTCGAAGAGCTTTCGATTTTCAGTTTACTTTTCCTCCCGTAAGCTAACCCAAAACCGCCCTTTTCATTTCAAAAGCTCGCCCGTTCCCTTTTCGTTTGGTTAATTCTTGTTCGATTTTTTTTTTTTTCCTTTTACCAGATTTTTCACTTCCCTTAAGCTCCATCCGTCGAAAGCTCCTTATTCGTCATTTAAATAATTTCTCCTTCCCTGCGGCCTTTATATAAAAACCGGACAAAAGGCGCCTTTTTCATCTATTATTTCGTCGTCCGGGCGAAAATGTTTCATGTTTCGTCATTTTGCTGACGGTAACCGAGTTGCATGTCCCGTCGGAATCGAAAAGCTTTGGAAAAGTCCCGAGGATTCGCATGCGGTTTCGAACGAGCGGATGCGCAAAATACGAGATTGGCGAAAATTTACGTTGCGGGAACAGCAAAAGAGAAAAAGATAGAAAAAAGAAATACAGAGTGTGGGTAAAAATTTTTCCCTTAGTTTTGTGCCAAAGTTTTTACACTGCCATCGGAATCGTAAAGTGCTTTGCCGTCGGTCAACATGCCTCTGTGAGAGATGATTGAAGAGTGTTCTTCTGGAACTTTCGCAATTCGAGTTCGATGATAACAATAAATGAATCTGAGTTCTGGAGGAAAATGAAAAATCGGACTCATATTTCTCACTTTGCTAATATCCCTTTTGTAAGCCCATAATGAACAACTTTCCCGGGGAAATGCCCGCTTTTTAACAGCTTCTGTAGTATTAGCTGCATCATATTAAAACAGCAATAATGGCCGTATATAATTTTCAAGGAAGGCAACAGACTTACGAAGACGAACTAGTGAAACGATCGGCTGTGGAACTGCAAGAAAAAAAGAATATGTTTCTTTTCCTTCAAATCCCGGTTATAACGAACAATTTATTTCCGCAAAAATGAAATGTAGAAATTTATCAAACTGCAGACATAAAGATTAAAAAAAAGTGTTTGATTCCTTTACGCCGTTGCCGTGTGTTGAGTTTTCGGTTATAACGAAATGCTTTCTTAATCCTTTCGGACGGGCGACAGAAAAATAGGATGTAAAAACGAGAAATGGCAAATGTATAACACAATCTAACGCTGCTTCTATATTTATGTGAATGAAATCCAAGTGTATGAAATCCCGGAGGTTTGGGGTATGTAACTATGTAAAGTTAGTTGGGACATGAAACCAATTTTGCCGCCGCGAAAAAAAAAAAAATTGGGAAACTTTATGCTGTCGGATGCGGGTAGCTTTGACTCTCCGGCGTGAATGAAAATGCTTAGGTTTCGATGGTGTACGACAAGAGATTTTATGCATTTCATCGAAGGGCCTTCAGAATCCTTTAACAGGGTTTTCGGCACCAGAAGCCTTTGGCGCCCCGAACAAAACTACATTTTCTGTATATTAAACATTTCTGACGTATTAAAAGAGCCACGGGATTTTGATGCTGAATTTCGACAATTTTTCATCTTTACATTGCCCGATTGAATTTCCCAATTTATTTTCTTTCGTTTTTATACCTTTTACAAAAAAAAAAAAAATTCCTTTTTGTCGCACTTCTGTACGAAGCCTTCCCGTTCCCGAACTTGATCCTCAATTCTTTTTCACATGTCAGTAATCCAATAACCGAAAAGTCTTTCTTCTCCTCCCCTCCTACCCCCCCCCCCGCCTCTTTTATATTCCTGTTGTATTTCTGTCGTATTTAAAAACAAAATGAAATTCGAATTTCAGTCGGGGGTTTCGGATTCCCCACGATGGGATAATATGTATAGGTAAGCAGTTTTGAATTGATACTGCCTGCAATGCTGTTTTTTTTTGCTTGACTGAATGAGACTACTGACTAAGCTGATTTCCATTTATTTTTCCATTCCTGTCTCTCTTCCATTCATTTTTCTACCCTGAAGTTGTTTTTATTAAATAAATTTATATCTGGTAAATTCCCTTCTTCCAAGCCTCCATTCTTTTTCACCTTTTTTTCTTTTTTTTTTCTTTTTCCTTTATTTTTTCGTTTGCCCTCGTGGGCATAATTTATTCAACGGGAAAAACAGGTTAATTCCATCCTAAGTTCAATAAATTTATTTTAATCCGAATCACCCAATTTCACTGAATGACTGAATAAAAAAAAAATATTCAGAATTTTCCAACGTGTTTGCATTGCACTAAGGTACAATAAGGGAAAACTCTTCTGCCAAAAAGAAAGGCAGGACTAATGCTGATTGCGTGAATTTTCCCCGGGAATCGGTTTACGCTCAGTTGGCTATAAATAAACAATATATTGAAAAATTTTATAACTTTGTGGATAATCCCAAGTCATAAAGCTTTTGAGGAAATGTTGTATTATGATGAAAAATAATATGCGCAAATGTAAGCTTTTTTCTAAATGGCCTGCCACGGATCTTGTCACCAAGATTAATGACTTCTGCTGACGAATCTGTGTTGAATGCACCCTTGCATATTTAGCTATCGAGCGGGTGCTTTATTTATCGCTGGAAACTGTATTTTTATATATTTTTCCACCCAAGTAACTCAAAAATTGTTCCCCAGGCTGTTATTACAGGAAAATTCGGCGTGATTTTCAGTGGGATCGGCGAAAAAGAACCCCACCCGCTTGCGGGACGGCAGCGGACAAATTTTGCCGTCTAACTCGCCTCCTCGACATCGGTAAAGGACAAAATTATGCATTCGCGATTAAAACATGAAAATCGATTTACGGGAAGTTAATGATGAAGAGGAGTTTAATAGAGCAGAACCATAGGTCATCAGTGTATGAAATCAATCATTCTCAAGAACAGGACTCCATGGAACATCGTCTGGAGCTGACAGCCTTTCATATTTATTCAATTAACCAAGGAAGGGAAACTTTTATATTTAGATAGATGTTTTCTTTATTATATTTTTAATTTCGGAGCTCCTCCCTGCCCGAAAATCGAATACAAACCTAACTTTCTTTTTTAATTCGATTTTATTGAGGGGCCATATAAAGTTTTCTGTAAGGTATTTCCTCGAGGGAGTCGAAGGCAACCTTAACTTTTTTTTTTTTTTTTTTTGTTCATTTGACGGCATTAAAAGCGATTTATTTTCCGATTCCCTTTTGGTATCTCTATATTTCGCAAGTTATTATTACACTCACTTTTTAAATTATCCTTGTGCATTACCGAGAGGCAGATCCCATCGCTGGAACGTAAGACGTCCTCTCGTCGTGCGAAATTCACCGGGGATGGGAAAAGTGATATGAGTGAGGAAGTGAAAAGATCCTTTTTTCTTCTGGAAAAATCCCCGGACCCTTGCATTTTCATAAAGGTCCTCCGAGGTCTCAAGAGAACGTCCGTCCATGTCCGTTCGCATTTACTTTGAAAAATGATGCATGGTAATGGACTTTTTGGGTAACTAAATCAAACTGAAGAACATTTTCCCTCTTTTTTTTTTTTTTCCTTACTCCTTTTCGTCCGGGAGAATGCGCGACTTCTGTACTTTATGGTATTGTGCTGCCTGAGAGTAAACTGTCGCGGAAGGAGGACTATTTTTTTTTTTTTTTGATTCTCCCTCATTTCAAATCGTGAACGTCATACATACCTGCAAACACACCTAGAACGGGTTCGGTTACATATTTTGTCGCCAACTCAAAATCGAATAATCGAACGTAAGCTGAAAATTGCCGAGCATTGCATACTCAGTGTTGTTAAATGTATCAAAAAGCTGAAATGTCGCGATGATTCGTGATACATCATTTTTTTCATAATGCCAGAAATTAATGCGTTTCCAAAATTCATTTTAAATCATAAAAATGAGAATGATTCCAGTTAAAATTTGCTTCGGTTTTAACGTGAAACGATCAAAATATAAATGGATAAAAGAAGAGAAGAAGCGCCATGATGCTCAGGGCGGGGAAAGATCATTTGAGGACAGTGCAAGGCGCAGGATATAAATGTCCGATAGTCGTCTACAAAGGTTTTAAAACGATGAAAGTATATTAGAGTATTTGTAGCAAGGGGTCAGGGCAGCGAAGGGTCAGCGCGACATGAGCAAAGGGTGGAAGCAAAGGAAGAAGAAGGGAAGCTGTGACTGGAATGAGAGAAGCGGGCTTTGCATGCGGGAGCAGGGGGTGCAACCTTAGTTTTGCATCGGAGCATAAATCCCAGGGGTTGAAGGAAAGGGATGCTGGAGAAAGGATTGGAGAGAGGAAAGGAGAACGAAATTTTCCCCTAAGAAGGGATGAAAAACTCGGTGTCGCGGACAACTTGGGCTCGCCTTGACGGAATACAAATACAGAGACGGCATATTTCAAAAAGCTCTCTTTCTCTCTTCCTTCTGTTCTCGAAAAAAAAAAAAGAAAGAAAAAAATTCCTTATCTTCTTATTATCTTTAATATTTCTTAAGCGTTCGCCGAGGTATCATAAAAGCTCCTTTGCAATCCCTATTTTTTGGAAGTGCTTCGAATGGGCAAATAATATGAGCTGAGGAAGTGGAAAAAAATTCTATTCGTCAGATGGCAGCGGTTCCCTTTCGAAAATTTACGAATTTTCCTTTGTTTCCGGGATTTTCACCGAAAAAAAAGAAGCAATTTTTCGATATTCTCGCAACTTTTAAAGCTCAAAACTTTCGAGTGTTACTACAGAGATTTTTGTTATTTCCCCAAAAGCGGGAATTGATCGAATGCGGAATAAACGAATCAATTCATTCACTTCCATTGTTGCACTTGTCTTCCATGGTGTTGGAGCATAAATCGCCTCGCGATAGCTCACGTAGCATATTAAAAAGATTAGGTTTTAACTTCGGAATATAAAATTTACGTTAAAGCCAAATGAGTTCCGAGGTAATGTTATTATAAATGCAAGACAAAAATAATATCGAGATGCAGCTATAGATGTACGTTAGCAAAAATCGTGTTTCAATGCAATAAGTTCTGGTCAGTTTCTCAGCTGCACTGAACGTGTCCCGTTCCATGCAGTTGATTTTCATTGAATTTTCATTAGTTTTCCTTAAATAAAAATACAATCGGATTTTATAATAAAACTACACACTTCGCCTCGGTATTTTTCTATTCCTTCCCTGAAGAAACAGGAGAAAAGTCAATAGAATGGGATTAAAAAGGAAAAAAAAAATTGCCCCGAACAAAGTAATCGAAAAAGAAAACCATTTCATAGTAAAAAGGAAAAACTGAAAATGCGACGTCTTTTAAATGTAATTTTGCGATTATAAAAATAAAATTTATGTTCTCTGAGGCTACCTAAGAGAACTGTTTCACTCCAAATAGAGTAAAGAATTCAAATAATATACCGCAATATCATAAATGTTAAATATTTTTAATTTTCAATGCTCACAAAGGCAAGACCACAAAATCCTCATTACCATTTTTAACAATGTCTTCATTTATTAAAAAAGGTTAACTCAATATTTTATTTCTTACAATAATATTACGGAGAATTTTATATAAAATGCACGACAACTATGGAATGAAAATATCTTCTTTTCACACGCATTCTCTTAACGTATCCACAAATTTTATAACGTGGAATAAAATCTAATTATGTATCGAATAAGTTTTCTTTGGTAAAATGCGCCAGTTTCTTCGTTTTTTTTTTTTTAGCTATTTGTACATGGAAGGGTGAATGGAAGTTTGCAAAATAAAAATATCATGCTTAAGTCGCATTCCTAATAAACAACAGCAATAAACATAAAAAATGTAGAAAAAATGTTAAAATAAATTTTCCCATAACTCCGGGTCTCCTGCATTGGAAAGGAAAAAAAAATTCGGTTTACGTTTTTCTTACGTAAAGGAAAAATTACTTTCCAAAGCAGAAAAGGTTCGCGTGGGGTAAGGGGCAACATGGGGGAGGTGATGGGGGTGAATCACAGGGGAGAAATCCTACTGACAATAACGGGGCAAATTCACCGCAGAATTTTCTGAAGATGAAAAAAAATAGGAAAATGGGGATGAAATTTAAGAAAGACGTTACTATGAATGAATGCCTCGTACACCTCGGTTTTATGCAGAATTTGCCTCATTTGAATTTTTCGCAATATTTTTATATTGTTAATTTTCACCGTATTTTCAACGTACAGCGATGTCTATCAATTCGTTACAAATAAAAAAAAATTTCTTCTGCCATATATATATAATGCCTCCATGTATATTAAATCTAAATTTTGTTTTCGAGGATTCCGGTACCGAGAAAGGAATCTGATATTTTCATATAATAGCATACCTCTGTTCATCCAGTTAAAACTAACAAATTCTGCGGGTGTTGTCTTCGCTGTAATTACATTCGAAGCTACAAAGAAAGAACATATTCATGTATGTTCATGTTTTCATGTAATTAATCCTGGAAAAAAATTGTTTTTCTCGCGGCTTGCTCAATAAAAACATTTTGCATCGTATATAAAAAAAAAAAGGGCATCATATAAAATAAAGGACGAAAAGCAATATTTTTAACCATTTCATAATATTATTCGAAAGATATAAATATATATAAAGCATTATTCTAAGTTGCACGATGAATAAGTCAAGGAAGCATCATCGCAGAAAGTCATTTTCAAGAGACGTGAACTATCCATAGATGTTTTTAATTTTATGATGTGAGTAAAATTTCGATTTTTTGGTGTCCATCTTTCATTTTTCTAAATTAGTAAATTGATTTTTCGATATTTGATGAAATAAACATGTAATCCAAATGCTGATTGAGGGTGAATTTTCTTGCGGCGCGTCAATTAAAGATGTTAGCTTCATTAACAAAGTAATGCGAAATAAAATATAGATTTTGACATTCTTTTTAATGCGCTATTAATTAAAAGCGTGATGTATTACTTAGGATATTAAAATTTTTCATCTCGAATTCACCTTTTTTATTTTATTTTTTTTTTTTTTTAGCCACCGGCAAAATTAGAGCGCAATGCGTCAGGATGGACGTCACAAAAACGACAGCGGCAGCAACAAGGCTTTCAAGTTTGATGCTGATTGATGCATATGCTTTATTAAGAGTGCGAGTTAAAACGCGAGAAAAAAAACCTGACGATAGCAGTAATGAATTGCTGCGGGAGGAATTTTCATTTCGCTGAATGTTTTAGAAAAACTGGTAGGAAAAAATTTTAGCCCTCGTCCCGGAATTCCCGGGAGCCATCAAATCGAACAACGTTTCAAACATTCAAATCCTCTTTCAAAATTCCCCTTCTCCTGGACCTCCTCGACACTCGGCTAGGGACCGATTCATACCAGTTTATGCTGCCCGGGAAATCTTTTTTTTTCTTTTTCAGAAAACCGGGAAATATATATATATATATATATATATATATATTATTTTTTTTCTCTTCACAAAAAAACCATCTTTCATACAGATTTCCTTTTCCGATTTCCCGATCCTTTTTCCTTCGCTCGTCCGAATGTCCAAGGCGTATTTTCGTCTTTTCACGGGTGGCAGATTGCCTGGAATTCGTGATTTGAATGCAGGTTATTCGAGTACATCAAAATAAAAAAAAAACGTACCAGGTAGGGCTCAACGCTTTTACAGTTTTTGTCCGGTGGTACCTTAACATTTGGATGGGTGACCCACCTAAGGAGCGTCCAGTCCTGATTCCTAGTTTACATTTTCCTCTTTTTCGCTCCCGCATTCTTCAAGTGGAAAATTTTATACTTTTCCATCTTAGATTTGTTTGAAGAATAAAAAATAAAAAAAATAAAAATAAAATAAGCATTCACCTTTTATTGGGCTTCTGTCAGACTTCACAGAACTGCACTAACTTGAAGGTAATTCAATTCCCTCCCTGAAACGAGCAAATGTAATGTATTTTATGGAGGCAATCGAATGCTGTGAAATTCTACATCCAGATATTTCGTTAAAACTTTTTTTTTTTTTTTTTTTTTTTTTTTTCCTTAAGCAATCCCATTTTGAAGCGTGCATTACGGTAAAAGTTTTTGCAAGAAAATTTTTCAAGAGGTTCCTTAATAATATATAAATATTTACCCGCCATTCAAAGTCCATTTAAAGCTGTTTTTCTTTGCATCAAGCTACGAGCCGAATGGCAGTTCATCTTTTGGGCACAATGGCAAACGATCTAACCCGTTAAATAGACGGGTGAAGGAGGCTGAAGTAGATGCTTGGGGAGCTTTCGAGACCATAACCCGTCAGCAATGATACATCTTTATCCGAACGGGTCAGTTTTCATCCTTATCCGACGAACGCGCGCAAAAGGTTGAGGGGCTTCAACTGAAAAACAGTCCACGTTAATTATATGAACCGAACAATCCTGGAATTTACGTTATTAAAAACACGATGCGGTTTTTCCAACAAAGTCAAATTACAATGTATATTTTCGCGCGTACATTTGATTCAGAAAGATCACGGGGGATTGCTCGGAAGGAATAAGAAGAAAAAGCGATTCGTGCAGAGGAAATCGAGGGGTAGATAGTTATTTATTCAAAGATATCATAATTCTCTATGAGAACCTTCATAATCAGGAGTGCAATATATTTGTTACCATCCCCTGCCCGAATTCCTTTTTTATTGTGATGCAATTTTCTTGGCCGTAAAACAGCGTGACATCAATTTCACCCTTAGATGATGGATAAAAACGGCATCGGGAAATGTCAGAATTTCGGTTTTTCGCCCTTACTTTCGGCGGTTTCACCCTGACGGACCGAAAGATAATTTCTATCCGAAGAACCTTTCGCTTTTTTACATTTCCCGAAGGAAATGGAAGGCAAACAAACGCCTCACAAAAAATATTACATCTATATCGGGATGAGGAAGAAGAAAAAAAAAAAAAAAAAGCACGGGGAAAGGTTTTCTTTTCCGACACGTAGGAAACTGGATGAATAATGCGACGGGAGATAAAAATGTTCGGGAGATTTTGGTTATTCTGCTTGCTGTTCGAAGGGATGAAATCAGATTTAAATTGCGTGAAAGGGATGCTTTAAAAAATATTTTTAAGAAAAGTTTTCCGCTTCAATAAAAAAAACACTTCTCAGGGCTCCCCGCTCAAATATGATTTGTACATTTATTCCTTGCAAATGCTTTCATGCTCTCCCCACGATTCTTTCCTCTTACAGGCTTTCAGCAAATGTTAAAGGGATGAAGATTCTTTTACCACCTTCTCCGACCCCTTTTCCCCATTTGGTTTATCATCACAAATAACGTGTGAATTGTTTTTTTTTTTTTTTGTTTTTCATGCGACTGCATTCGACTCAACCTTTTGGGTGCCGCAGGTTCGCGGTCCGGGGCGGGCGCAAGACCGGAAATTTTTTGATTTTTTCAATCTTTGCCCAGATCGCTTCCTTTTGCATTCTTCCGCCAGCGCATTCTAAACGAGAAGCGAGAAGGAATCAACAACGTGCGAACGGTGGGATTCCGGCATACATGCGTGGAATCGGATCCGCACGGGAAACTGAATTTTCATTCCAGCCGACGTCCAGACAAGTTTCATTTTAATTTAAGGGGCAGAATGCTGACACAACCTAAATCCTTCCTCCTTCGCGGTAAACCGAGTCGGACAAAAGGTAAGGCTAAATAAGTATTTATTTATTTTCTCATTCGTAAGAGCACATTTTTAATTCACCGTTGTCAAATATTCACAGTCTAATGCACGGTGTAATTACAAGGTGTTTGACACGTAATAATTTTTTACCATTTTTCTTTTCCGTCTCAATTTTCCTTTCGGAAACGTCCAATTCAAGCAGGAGATGCGTTCCAACGCAAAATGCTTATAGCAAAATGAAGTCACATCGCATATTTGTTAAGAAAGCGAAATGTCGAACGGTCATCCGGGGAAAAAAAAAAAAAAAAAAAAAAAACCTGAATTCGCGCTCTCCCCCGGCAAGTGCTTAATTTATTGCGCTTTTTATCTTTTGCGATCTTTCCCGCACCCTGAAGGAGCTTTTGATCACCGCTTACAAGGGAGATTTTCTTTTTTTTCGGGCAGGAGAACGCGGAGGAACGCGCGCCGCTAAAAGTGGCGACAGGCGGCATTCAAACTATTTGTCGCCGCATTTCCTTAAGTGAGACAAGCACCAGTGTAGGATTTGGCATAATGAAACCGTTAATTTGGAAAAAAATTTGTTTTATAACAAACAAGAGTAAAAAATTGATACTTCCATAGTGATGGCTAAAGTGATTAAACAAAGGGAGAGGCCACGAACCGGGGAAGGAGGTAGGAAAAATATATATATATATTTTTAACGAGATAGATTAGTTTTCCTTAGTTAGAAACTTATATAATACATTCTGGAAACCTCTTTCATTTCGCTCTGTAAATATCTATGGGAAAGTTTTAGCAGTTTTTTTATTGAATTAGCCTGCTGGATAAAATGTATGTCTTCAGTGAAAGAAGGAAAGAAAAAAAAAAAAACCTGATTTCCTGGATTATGGATTATGAAAGTTTTACTTTTTTCCTTATTAATAACGGCCTTTGTCGAGACGGATTCCCCGTTGTAATATTATATGGGTAGATAACTTCTGCAGGTTATTTTTTTTTTTTTTTGTTTTTTCCAAAACCGCAGCAATGTTTCGCTGATGAAAAATTTTCCGGACCGAAGATAACGAGCGAAAAGGGCTGTTTCCATCCGCAACTTACGAGTGACAGAAACTTACAATCCAATTAACATCGTTTGAATGACAAGGATCTTATTATGTGTTATTCGACCGAAAAAATTGAATTTGTTTATCGTCAAGTAACCATTTCAAGCGGAGGGAATAAGTTGGGCGAAAAATTTTGTATTCTGATAATGCGATTACATCAAATTTTTTTTTTTAAGCACATATTAATATAGCAAAAATTATAATCGCGGATTACTATTAGTATTTTAAACTAACTCCAGCAAAATAACGAAAGTGGGAGATTTAATAAGGAACAGGATTTAACCAATGGCTTAAAATTCTAAATTAACAACGGAGTTTAATGTAATTAATGGGATGCGGTTAAAATATGTAATTAAGTCACATTAATGATGTTATTTTATAATATATTTATAAATGGTCAAAAAGCATTAAAGGAAATTTTTTTTTTGCATTTAACGAATTATTTTTAACATTCGAAAACGACGGTCTAACTGCGGAGGATTTTTTTTTTTTTTTTTTTTTTTATGGTTGGAATAATATGTAGGTTCAATAGATGCTGGCGGATGTAAAAAGCAAAATTGTTTTATGCGTTCCAGGTGAGGTCGCGGGCGCCGCTTACACTGCCAGCGGAACGGGGAGCGGCATCCAGCAGCGATTGACCGGTGGCAGGCGCTGTCGAATTCATCCCAAGCGCGGCGATCGGTTCTTCTTAATGGATTCTGCAGATCCGAAACAGGCCGCGGCCCGTGGACCGCGTAAGAGGCAGGAAGTTTTTGCGCATCTCCTTTCTCCGCGATATTAAAGCAATCTTCGGATGACTTGGCTCTTCCTATCCGCGTGCATTCAGATCCATTTTCTCATTTTTATTCGTCTGCCGTCGCCGTTCTCCCGATTTTCGATTCGATCGGATGATCCACTTCGAAAATCTCGCTTTTCCCCTTTTTTTCCCGACTCCTCCGATCCGCCTGCCTTTCCTCGAGCAGTCGAAGACCCACGATCTGGGAAGACCCGGGGAAAGATCAACGTGCCCGGTCCGGTCCCGGATCCAAATGTATGATAATTTTATTAGCTTCACAAGAGCAACTTGTGGGGGGGAGGGGCCGGGGGGTTTG
>JAOWBB010000011.1:179923-227095 GCA_028565995.1 Ricinus marginatus | reverse complement strand
TAAAACTTTTAAAAAAATTTTATTTTTTCGAATATTTTTAATATTTGATTAAAGTATGAAAATAGTTGTACATTCTTATTACACTTATTCAATTACTTGGGAAATAATTATGAATCAATTTGTAATAATTTGAAATAAAATAATCATTATAACTTAAATAAAAATTAACGCTATCATTTTAAACACGATTAAGAAAATTTTGTGAAATATGTATTTTAAGTACTACAATAAAATCATTATATATATATGAAAAACTATAAATATTTTTAATTAATTTAACAATGAAATATAAATTTCATCTAAATAATTAATTTAAATTAATTGAAAATTATAATTAAAATTGAATTTGTTAATTAATTATTTTAAAAATAATTAATTTAACAATTAAAAATAAACTTCCATACAGTTTCAGTTAAAAAGCTAATATCTTCCTTTTTTAGATTTTTGCACTATCTGCTAATGAAATATGAGTTATTAGAAATATTTGCATTTAAAATTTTGAATTCTATTAAATGATATTTAAAAGCATTATACAAAAATAATCACTGTGATCCAAAAAATTTTTAGCAGAGAAACAAAAATATGTTTTTAAAATTCATCTCACAACAGTTTGTTTAATTCATACATTACAATTACAATATATTAAACTTTGCAATTTTTTCAATTCAAGTAAAATATTTTGCTTATTAACCCATATAGTAAATACTTTAATAAAAAAGATTTTAATATTTAGATTTGTATTATTTGAGTTTGACAACTAAGAGGATACAAATTTATCAGTGTAAAATTTCTTACAAATTTTTAAAAAATTGATGGAAAAAGTTTTAAACTTTTAAAATAAAACTCACATTAACAATTTATTTTAAAAAGAAAAGAACTTTTCTCCATCACAGTGAAAGAGATACTGAGCATGTACTCAAATATTCAAACCCCATGTCTTCAATAACGAAGGGGTTTTTAAAAAAGGAAAGGGTTCTTCCACAAGGAACACCAATGTACATCCATGCTCCCGTATACATTTGCTTTCCATGTAGAAGGATCTGAGAGTTCCAAACGAAACTCAATTCAGTAAGTAAACCTAAGAAGACTGGTGATACTGCATTTACTGAAAAGCTGTCAGCAGCTTCTTGTATAGAGACTTTGGAGCATGATCCGTAGAATAAGCTTTATTCTTTATTCTTTCAGTTTTTTAACCAGCTTTACACCCTAAGGAATACCCTCCTTGTTCACCCTGCAGTCACAGTATTAATGCCATATGAACTTTGTTCAAAAAAGTTCTACATCATGAAACTTTGGTACTGCAAAGAAAGAGAATAAAAATATTAACCCTTTAGTCATATAGTTCTACTAAAATTCATCTAACATTACAGATTCAAATAGCAGTTGGAACTTTTTTGGTCAAAATCCAGCCTCCATAAACGAAACACTATAATACCCCTTTGTTAAACCCCTTTTTTTAACCCTTTAATGGCTAAAAAAATATATTTTGTAAGGGGGTGAGGTTAAGAGAGCGGCATGCAACAAGGGACAATATTGCAGCAAATACGATGAAAAGTGAAAGACTTTAAAACTGTAATGATGCCATTCCATTCCCTGAAAAACATTAAATTATTTTCCAAATATAATAAAATAAAAATTTAAAAAAATTAAAAATTTAACAAATAGGCCCGCTAAAATTGGAAGCTCCGCCATAACAATTCAGACAGCGCATTTAAAGAAATTTATTGTTTCTTATGTTTATCTTACGGTATAAATGAAGAAGTTTTTAAAAAAGAATTAAATTTGAAACTCTGGCCACAGAAACTTTTAACATTAAACGCTGCCTTCGCGATTAGTTTTCTCATAATATTAATTCGCATAATTTTATATTTATGAGAATTCTGCAGAAAAAAAAAACTGAAAAGATCAACATCAAGAATTACGTCCAATTATACATAAAACTCCGTTAAAATGAAAATTCAAAATCGCTTCTCGAAAGTACATGAAATTATTAACCAAAAAATTGGTACCAAAACCCAATTCATTTATATTAATTACAATTCTTCAAAAGTATTTTATTGATAGTAAAATTGTACCATCGCAAAATGCCGTTATAATGGGAGATCTATGGTCATTTTATTCCTGGAGATGAATTATTGCCATTTATCATATGATCGAAGGTGAGATTATTAAATAACACAATTTAAAACAAGGCCGTGATTAATTTTTTTTATTTTTTCTATCGATTGCTATTAATATAATATCGTAAGTACTTTAAAAGTTTATGAAACCGAGCTCTTACGATGTTAGTTATTTAAACTAAGAATAATTACAAATGGATTGGAATCCTTAAAAAAAAAAAAAGCAAAACAAAATATTTAACTTTTTTTAAAGGAAAACATTAAAGAATGATTAAGAAAAACATTACATGTAAATATTGCGTATAAATATACAAATCGTTGAAAAAAATTTTGTTATATCAACAAACGTAATACATATAGCTTTCGTTCTCTTCTTAGCTGCTTATTGTTGGAATACAAGCTTCAATTTAATTCTGAAGAGAGTAGTTTCATTATCAAGTATTACATTCCAAAGTAACATAGAAGAAAATGACTATTTGAAGAATTTGATAAAATGCCATCGGTCAATGTCAGTAAAATCAAATACAGCAACAATTCGCGCTAAGTTTCAACCATTATGCATTGATGAGACAGAAAAAGATTTGTTAAACTATCAGTATAAATTGTTCCATACTGAAAAAGACAAGGCAGAGGAAATAGAAAACAATCTATTATCACCGACAAAAATTTTGTTCTTACAAGAAGCAGAGAACCGCTTCATCAGTTCACTCATTCCAGTCAAGATTTGGGAACATCAACTCCGGCATTATTCAAGCCTTTGGGCAAAATCAAACAGTGCGAATGTCAATTCAACGAAGAAAAATAGTTGGGGCAGTCCGGAGGCCGAAAAGGCAATTGTCCACTTTAATTTTGATTTCTCCGAAACTATGAAAATCTACGATTCCCTTTTGGTTTTTTATTATACAAACTGGTGTGCCGTATGTAAAAAAGTGAAGCTCATATATGGTGAAGCAGCACTAAAAATGAAAGAAGAAAGAATATCCGGCATTTTGGGTGCACTCGATTTAACTGATAATATGGAGCTGGCCGATTTATTCAATATAGTTGCTGTCCCCGTTTTGAAATACTATAGAAATGGTGTATTCATGAAGACTTACGATGGAAAGAGAGATGCGAAAGATATAATTAATTTTATGAAGAATCCACCCCTGAAACCAGTAATAACTAAAATTATTGATGTCTAAAATTTGCGAACAGTAGTTTTTTTTTTTTTTCGTTAATATGTACATATGAACGTTGCTATAAATTAGTGTGAAATCTGTAATTCGTATTCTTAAAATATATGCATTACTTTATAAACTATGTTATTTTTTTACATTCATAGATAACAATTTTAAATATTGAATTTTCTCTTGATAATTATTAGCTTTTATATGATATAATAAGAAGCAATTATATTTAAAAAGGATACTTTGTGGAGAAGATAAAATTTTGTAAATTTTAAAATTATCTCAATCGCAAAACTGTTGACTTTTTTTATCTAAAATTTTTTCCCCATTGCAATCCGAATACGTACCGAAGGAAAACTTCCGCAATTATATGAATTTAAATGTAGACTTCATCTTTTACGATCTTAACATATATAAACTTTTTACAAGCTTCATTCATTTTTTTTTTCCAAGGAAATTTCACTCACGCGCCGGACAGATATTCGAAATTCTACATATTCTCTGTTACATTTTTTAAAAATATTTGATTTGAAAAAAAAATAATAAACCTTAAAGAATACTGTGAGTATGATTTTGATTGCTCAGCAAAATAATTTTATTTGATATTGAAAAAAAAAAAAAGCTATGGATGGATACGAATATTTACTTTAAGTAGGATTTTCTTTCGTTAAATTATTTCTTAAAATCAAAATCTTTTTTATGTGAGCAAAAAAAATTATATATATATATATATATTTTTGATTTGACAAAGAGAAATTGGATTTCAGCGGGAATTTTACTCAGTCTTCGAATTTGGTTGGTAGCACTTTCACGTTGAATATTTTCATTATTACAAATGGTCTTTGCTTGATGAGAAAAATTAAAAAAATTAGCTTTACCGCCAGTAAGATTTAACTTTGAAAATGTGATGCCGAATGTAACAGTTAAGAGATTTAATTGTAACATGTAGTTTGCTTTGAGAGAATGATTGTTGTTTGTATTTTTTTCTTGTTTTTAAGCAATGATTTTATGAGGTTAGATTTGTTTCAAAATATTAATTATTATAAATTATTTTTTAAAATTACATTTTAGTTTCTTTCTAAAGTCAGTAAAAAGAATATTTTAATGTTTAAATTACAATATTACCTAATTTCATGCCTAAATTAATATATTTTTGAGTTTTTTGGATTAACATTTAAATTATTGAATTATGAGCTTTCTAAAAACATGCTTATGTATCAATTTAACATTTTCTTGTGAAACTTATTTATTAATTTAATTTAGCTCTAATTGTATAATATAGAAATATTAAAGGCTTTTGTATATTATTAATTTTTAATATTATTGCAAAATATCATTTGACTATCCTCAAATCAGAATGATAATTTATGTTTTATTTGTACTTTTAGATTTGTTTTGAAAAATTTCCATACTAAAAAGAAAGAAACATCTTATTAAAACTGTATGTTGTTGATGGTAATGTCAAAAGCCCAAATACTTTTTGGACTAAGTTTTTTACTGTCAAATAGGAATATTTCATTTGGAATGGCTTGGCGATCACATGGAGTTAACAATGCTGATTTAATTAAAAACTTAAGAATCAATGGTGTGATAAGATCAGATAATGTTGAAAATGTAATGATGCAAGTGGATCGAGGGAAATACTCAAAAGTTGCACCTTACATGGATGCACCACAAGGAATAGGATATGGAGTGACAATAAGTGCACCTCATATGGTAAATATATCTTGTAGATGTTAATTCTTATTTTGCAACTGCAAAAAGTGTCCTAAATAAAACTTGAGAAAAATTTTCAGATTTATTCAACATTGATATTAAAATTTAATGGTTTTGTTAAGCAAATTATTCTCCTTAATTGATTACAATGAACATCTACAATTTTGTATTTTTATTTTGATATGTTAATTTCTTTATGATACTTTCATTCTTTCAGCATGCACATGCACTGGAATTATTAAAAGATCATTTAGTAGAAGGAGAGAAAGCATTGGATGTTGGTTCTGGTTCAGGTTACTTGACAGTTTGTATGGCTCTTATGGTTGGTGAAAGTGGAAGGGCTGTTGGTATTGATCATATCCCTGAATTGGTTCAAATGTCAGTTGAAAATGTTCAAAAAGATCAACCTCATCTTCTGGAGAGTGGAAGAGTAAAATTTATTGGTAAGATTTGTTTCAGTGCATAAATTACCCTCTTTATTTTCAATAAAAGAGACAAAAATTTTAACTTTTAAAATTAATTTGCTTAGTTGGTGATGGCAGACAGGGATATCCTGAAGATGGACCTTACAATGCTATTCATGTAGGAGCAGCAGCACCTGTCTTACCTGAGGCTGTAAGCATAACTGAATAATAATAAAATTAATCATAATTAATAACATTAATGTTAATTGTGATAATAATTTAAATATAAATTATTAGTAATGTAATTAATATCAATAAGTTAATATTTAGTAATAAAATCTTTGTAAAAAATTAGTGCAAAATTTATAACATGACAAATATTAATTAAATAAAACAGAAATACTTACTATAAATAGTTGTCTTTTAATGATGGAAACTAATATTACATTTATCATTTGATAAATTTTTATTACTTTTTAAATAGACAAATAACAATTAAGAAATCAATCTTTAAAAAAAAGGGAAGTAAAAATATAACAGAATATTAAAATATTTGTAAAAAAATTATCAAAATTTATAATTTATTTTCAATCATTTACACCAATATAACATAAAAGATAAAAAATGTAAGAATCATAAGGTGAAGTGGTTAAGAGTTTGAAAAAGTACGAAGTATATGGGAAAAAAACAGAATTTTTTTAATATTGGTTTTTATACATTTTTTGAATCGGAGCTATCTGCCAAAATTATATATTATCTTTCAAACAATCTCCTTTGTCGAAACATTATATTTTATCAGAAAAATCACAACAAATTGAGGAATATATTTTTAGAATTTTTACAAATTTATTGCAATAATTTATTATATTGAAGAAAAAATTTTGAACTGGTAATATTTTTTTTCAGTTGGTAAGACAGTTGAAACCAGGTGGTCGCTTAATTGTACCCGTTGGTCCTGAAGGAGGTAACCAAAATTTAGAACAAATTGACAAAAAATTAGACGGCACTATATCAAGAGTTCCTGTAATGGGTGTCGTATACGTGCCCTTAACAGACAAAGAGGCTCAATGGCCTTCCAGGTAATGACGATTCAACAAATTAAGCAAATTTTTGTGAAAATTTGAAGTATTTATTTATAGGAATGTTTATTATAATACTTTTCAATGTCACAATTAATTATACGATTGTTTTTTATTCGTTTAGTGTGATAAAATGTGTAGTAGCAGCTTTAAAACATTGTATTCAATCTGTCATTTAAAGCCATTAAAATATATTTTTCTCGCCTATAGAAAATAAGTAAATGGCAGTTTCTTTTCCTCCGATTCTGTTTTTCAGCTTAAGTTCATATATATATCAAATAATATATTTTTTTAACAAGCATTTCATCAATGGATCTTTGGACTCTGAACATAATTTCTTTGAATGGCAAATATTTGAATTTGAAAGAGAGATTACATTGATGATCAAAAAAAGAAAATGTACCCGCTCAATTTAAGATCCACATTACACTTTTTTGATTCACAATGAAAATACATTAATTAAAGGTCTCTTTAATGATCTGTTTAAAAATTGAAAGATAGTTTATCAGAAATTTTTTCTAATTTTTTTAAATGTATTGAATCAATTTTTCATTGTATTATTGAATGCAATTATAAATTTAAAAAAAATAATGCTTTTGATCCGTTAATTAGGTTAAACACAGTTATCAATTTATATCATACATAGATATGATATAATCATGAAGGATGAAGAACCATATGCTAGTTTGCTAAATCTGTAAAATAATTAAATAATTTCTTTTTCCTCAAAAAGTAACATCCATGAATTGCTTCCGTTTCAGTTTTTTTACTCTTCTTTCTCTTTTTCTCTTTTACTTTATACCTTTCGAAAAGCTTTCATTTCTTATAGGAATCATCCCCATTTGTTTTCCGTTTTTAGAGATAATTTTTACAAACTCCTTCTCTAACATTTTATGAAAGGCAAAACTTGTTGAATCTTAGAATTTATGTTTGTTAAAGTTGATGCAGGTAAATCTTGAGGACACAAAAACGTTTCACAATTGTAAAAAATTAGAAGAAAAACAATCTTGTGATGTTTAACTTGTGTGAAACTTGAAGACAAATTAAAATCTGCCAAGAGTCGAAAATCTCATGTTTTTAGTAATTTTAAAATTATTGGCCAAATTTCGTGGTGAGATAATATTTTACAAAATATCAGTCAACAAAGTAAGTAGACATTTATCACGTTTTAGTGAAGTGAAATCTAAAGCGGTTAAAAATAATTTTGAATTTCTAAAAAGTGAACATTTTTTAATATTAACATCACAATTTTGATTTAGAAAAATGACAACTTCTTAAACCAATTAAAGAAATAATTTGGACAAATATCATTATCTGCTTTTTAAAGTTGCGTTGCTTTCGTTCTGTTTTAAGATTTGATTTTTTTGGAATATTTTATTACATAATTAAAAAAAAAGTAAATAAATACATTTTCACGATCCTCACGATGAATTTCCTTTTGTATATATAAACTGTAATTTATTATTGTTTGAGTTCAATCGCGGTTTGAGATCAATCGCATTGTCATAAAAATTTGAAACTCAAATTTTTCCTTCCAAAGACCTCCGATTTCCGGAAATCGAACGTCAAACAAAATCTTAATGAAACTTTTTTGTGGACGCTCCAGCAAAGAAATTTTCACAGATCAATTTTCCTTTTCTGAGGATCATCAGACCTATTGCTGAATGATCCAATGGATTTAAAATATTTCGCGTTGGATAAAACTTCTGTGAAATTCGAAACAATATGCATGCATAGACATGTTCCTTTAACAATAATAAATTTCATTCGCCACAAACCCTTTTTTAATACACCAAATTCTATTTGTACTGAAGTAATAAGTAGTAATTTCAAACCATTACGAATAAAGGAAAAAAATTTCTATCCAAAAATTATAAGTTAATGACATAGAAAGGAATTGTTATTTAGGATAAATATATTAATTGACGAGTGCTGTAATTAATAATCTGATCACTTCTAATTGGTGCCCTATAAGGCTTATTGCAATAAAATGATGGTTTTAATTTCTCCATAAAGCAGGTGTGAATATATTTGAAGTTAATATAAGAAACGATTTATTCCAAATTTGAATTTTGATTGAAAATAAAAACCAAAGGTACAATATAAAGTATTATTTAAAGTTATTTAATTTTTATTTCTGTCTGAGTTAAGACCGAAATAAATTCTAGGGAATGATTAATTAATGAAATTACTATTATGTACATTGCAGCATAAGATCAAAATTGCAACGTGAAGAGCTTTAAATCAAACTTAAATCAAATCTAAATTGGAAATAAAAGCTATTATGAAGACTTATTTTCAACCTTCGGTAAGGAAATAATTTCTTAGTTTAATTTATATTCATATTTGTCATGGTACATAATACTCATTTCATTATTTAATTTCGGTTTAAAAACCGAAAAGCCTTTCGAGTTGTGTATAAAGAGCTTTGAAAATGAAGTCAAGATGTTAATGTGCTAAATTTTCCAAAAAATGACATTGTATCGTTTCAATTTATGTTTATTAATTATATAATTTAATTGGAGTAAAAAATGCTTTTAAAAATTAATTCAGTTTTATTTTTCCATATTATAAATATGATTTCTTTTAAACAAGTATGAAATTCAAATGAATTCCTCATTTGAATCAAACTCAAGTCCAACATGGTTAAAAACCAACGATTTATTTATATTAGCTGGTTTTTAGATAAATACAATGATGAAATGCTAAAGTGAACGTTATCAGTTTCACATAAATTGTAATTTTTTCAATAAAATATTAAAATTGTGTCCTTTAAATGGTGGAAACTTCCTATAATCACATCCAACGACTTGTTAATAACTGATATTTACAATATTCAGGTGCGGCATCCACTAACTGAATCATGTTCTAAGTCTATTCAAATGAGATGGAACGTCAGACTCATCTATATCTTCAGTTTTGAAAAAAAAGTATTTTGTTCTCTTCTAGGGGTCCTATTCAGAATGCGCGAGTAAAATTATTCAAAATATTATCTCGTAAAAGAATTTTATGACAAAAATTTTGATCAACTCAAGTTTGAACATTAGTAATATATATTTATAACGTAGAATTGATGTAATGACTGAGAAAGAAAACTACGCTTTTATGTGTAATTTTGTAATATTCTTTTTAAGTTTTGGTGCATCAAATTTTTTTTGTTTTTGTGAAAAAATACAGAGTGCAGTTTAAGATTGTGATATATTATTTTTTAAATTTTTCACTTTTAATCAGTGTATGAACTCATTCACTCTCAAAAGTTTTTCCAGATTTCACATCGTTCCTAAGTTTTCAAATATAATTATATTGATTATATATATATATATAATTTGTTTTCGTTGTAATATTTTTCTTTAAAACAGAAAAATATGTTAGCTTTAGGTTGAAAATATCAGATAATATTTCGCTAAAAGTCAGTTTGCTTCATTTTTCCTGGCATTTATTGAAAATGAAGTTTTGGAAATAAAAGTTTGAGATGTTTCCCCAAGTTTTTTTGCAATACTTTTAATTCTCTTTGGAATTGAAAAAAAATAAGGAATTATTTCTATTAGTTCGTATTGGGATTTTGTTCACGCTAACAATTACAATATCTTTTTCCGTCTCATATTTCATTTCCAAATAAAGAATTTT
This sequence comes from Ricinus marginatus, assembly GCA_028565995.1. Taxonomy (NCBI): domain Eukaryota; kingdom Metazoa; phylum Arthropoda; class Insecta; order Psocodea; family Ricinidae; genus Ricinus; species Ricinus marginatus. The sequence continues at coordinate 216,980 of JAOWBB010000011.1, read as the reverse complement.
AATTTTAAAATGAAGTATGGGAGTATTTTTTATATGTTGTCTTTCGGATAATAAAAAAAATGTAATACCGAAATTTTGTACCAGACATATGCTTAAATTTTTTAAAATTGCCGTATTAATTGTAGTTTAATAAACTAATCCTTTGAACAATTAAATTATAACGGGGGGGGGAAACTACAGAAATTTTGAAAAATCAATGAAAATTAAATTTCTGCAAATAATGGAAAGTTCTTACTTTTGCGTTAGCAAGAAAGAGAAAATTTTTTTTGATTTTTCAAAATTTTTGGTGCAGAATGCTCTGTAGCATAAAAATTTATTTTGTTATGAAATTATTTGTCATTAATCTAAGTCATTATAGAAGTCACTAAGAATCCGTAAAAAGTAGAAAAGAGTTCGGCAACCCATGTATGTGTTATATTATGTAATTGTTCAAAATAAAACAAGGCTTTTCAAACAAACACAATCCAATTCCTTAGTTTAACGATATAATGGCTTCATTTTAATTTATCGAACCATAAACGTAGTTACATTTAAGTAAGCTAAGATAAAAAACTATAAACAACTAATAATCATTTAGAAAAAGACTCATTAAATCTGTTAGAGTAACTTTTCTAAATGACACTATAAATGATGAGCCGGATTAATTGTAAAGAATAATAAAAAATAAAATTTTTGTTAATATAATTAAAGTTTCGCTTGATTTTATTAAGAAATATATATTTAGAGAAACGAAAAAGTTTTAGTTAATAATTACAAGAGCTAGTTTGAAATCAAGTAAATTTTATTTAATTTTTACATTCTTTATTTCAAAAAAATTTTATCCCGATTTTATAGGCATTTCTTTTTGTTGATCTAGAGTTTTTATACCCTAGAGTTTTATACCTTCACATGCAGACTCGTTTTTGCGCCAAATTTAATTTTGGATAATTATTTGCCTTCATTTTTTGTACTGTTACTTAATGTAGCACAAGTTGCCAGCTCCTATTGTAGTTTAATTATAATTATCACTTAAGCTTTAGGTATTAAACAAATGTAATGTTTTAATGTGAAAGTATTGAGATTTTAATAATTGCGATATTCAAATTACAATATTATAACAAAGCTGATGTGGAAAAATAAATACAACACTTTTAATTATAGTTGAGCATTTTCTTTATATTAAAATAAATACGTTTTTTGTATAAATATATTAAAGTCGGATTTGTTATATTATTCGTTAAGTCTTAAAATAAATATTCGGAAAATTTAAAATTTTTTACTTTTAGTTTGAGCATTTTTATACATTCAACATAATATTTCGTTTGGCTTTTTATATTGGCTCTTATTTTTATTCTTCGTCGCACAATCTCAGTTGCTGAATTGCAAAAAGAATCTTCTTCCTGGGACCAAAGAGCCTGTGGAGGAAAAAAAGTGAAACGATATTGTTAAAATTCATGTATTATTTTCTTTAATTTGCCTCTCCAAATATTTAAAATTCAAAATTTTTTATAATTAATAAACGTGTTATAATTTTGTTAAAAACTAAAACTTTCAAAATAATATCTGTGTTTATTCATTCTTAATAGTTAAATATTTCTCGAAACTTTTGAAAATTTAAAGGATTTAAACATTCTTACGCAGAAAACATGGTCAGATCAAATATATTTGAATGTACTCACGTAATCCCAATCTCCTCTAAATTCTGTTCTGTAAATGTTAAAAGAGTTTCAAAGTCAACTTCTTCATCCCTAAATATTGGCCAATACTTTTCTAACCCCAAGGAATTTAAAAGAATTTCCACATCATAATGTGCAAGAGTTGGAGCAGGCGTTTTTGTTACGCACATTTTCCACAGCGGAGTTTTATCATCTGGGCTCCTTTTCGGACTGTTATATAATGAAGTACTTTTGTTGTTGCAATATTTATTCGGCGAATATGATAAGCTTTTATTCAATTTTAGGCCGAGAAAGGATCTGTTTTTGTAACCTTTTTTCTTCGGCGACGGTGTCATATTAAGCAAATTTTCCTTATTTAAGATCTTTAGTTTTTTCCGTGATGGGATTTTTTCGATAGGTTCCTTCTGTTCTAACATCTTTAAATACCAGTAACGACGGAGAACCATTTCTTGAATTTTTTTATTTCCGCATGTTTTTGCTAGCATTAAAGCTGATTCATTGTTATATGATACGACTTCTAAATTTTTAGCTATGCCTAATATGAGATCGACAATTGTTTCGCTGCCTGATTTAATTGCAAGAATGAGAGGTGTTTCATTTTGAAAATCACTAAAATAAAATATAATTCAGATGTTTAATGAGTAATGTATAATTTAAATATCTAATGATAAGTACACTATATTATGTCTTTAAATATTATTATTCATTTTTAAACAAAATCTATACTTGCTGAGATTAATACTTCATTGTTAATAATGCATGTATTTTTGATAAAATGTAAACTGATTGTTCTTTTACTATTATGTGTATTAATTAATTAAATAAAATTTATTTAACATGATTAGCTGTAACTGGTGATTAACTTTATTTTTAAGATGATAATAATTTTTTTACCTCATTCAATAAAAAATCTTACGTTACATTCACATTGGCTCCTTTATTTAGCAGAAACTCAACACATTTTTCGTGCAGGAAATAAATTGCATAAAATAAGGGAGTCCACATTTTGTAGTCCTTGCACTCTAAATCAGCATGATTGAATATACATTCTACAGTCGATAGATCTCCACTGGAAATAGCCAGCATCAACGGAGTTACCTTTGAGTTTGTTCTGCAATTTGTTTTGACGCCACACATTATCATATAACTTACTACGAGTGCATGGCCTCTGGAACAAGCATACATGATTGGTGTCCAACCGGATTTATTCACAGCCGAAAAATGGTCCGTCATTCTGAAAAAAGCGAAATTTTTGCAATTTAATCTCCAAAAGTAGTATTTGTGAATTGTGCCTTAAAAAACCTTAATGGTTTTCATGCGCTTCAGATTGATCTACGTGAATAAACAGCATATCAAAATAAATGCTTTCATTTCCAGCTGTAACAGTCGTAATTTTTATTTTTCGTACTTAATTTTTTTAAATGAAATCAAAATTTTAACGAGAGATGTCCGCAGAATATCTTTCAATTTCTCTCAATATTATTTGTTTAAAACATATTTAAATTTAATGTAAGGTTTGTATCCAAATTAAACCATAATGCTCAGAGAAAATAAAAGGAGAATTAAAAAAAAAATTATTTTAAGTTTTTATAAAAGGTGATTAAATTCTTTTGAAAACTTTGAAAAAACTCTGAAAAATTTTGTAATAATAAATCAGATAAATTCAAGTCACTTCTTGTTCACTCTCTTTACAATTCCTTATTCTAAAGTAAATTAATAAAAAAACATCCACTTATAAAAATATTGTTCTCTAAATAAAGACCGATTAAATTTAACAAATTGAGAATTATTAATGCAATATTTCAAAGTTTATAATTTACCCAACATCAAATTTCGTAAAGTAGCTTAGATCACCATTAGTAGCTGCAGTAAAGCTGTCGAAAGGAAATTGAGTTGCTTCAGAATCCTCATACAAGAACGAAATTTTCGATTTTTCCTCAATTTCCATTATTTAGATGACTTATCCTTCTTGCGGTTCCATTTTAAGATAATTCAGCTTCTTTTGTAATTCGTGAACTTCGGTTTTGAACGAGAACAATCATGGCGGTTCAGTTAGACCAATTTATTATTTTAAGATTTTGCGGCATTATGTTGGCAGCGCAGATTCTCGTCAGTCTTTGCAGGTTTTAGATATTATTATTTCTAATTTTATATGGAAATAATTTTTTTATAATCAGGCAGAAATAGAGAAAAAGATTTATAATAATGGCAGAATATTTAGCTTCGATTTTTGGCACTGAGAAGGATAAGTAAGTACTAGATAATTCAATGAATAATATAACTTATATCGTTTACATCGTTTACAAGCCATCATGGAGGAGAAATTTCTCGAAAAAATCTTTATGAAGTATTAGTGTGTGTTTAGAGAATATTCACAAATAAATTAGGTCTTTCTAAAATCTTAAATTGTTTTTCAGATTTTGAAAGATTTTTTCTCTCATTATAACAAATAGTTAACGTAAATTCGAATCTTTGGTATTATAAAATGTTTTGCCTAAAACCATCGTTTGCTTTATTTCTTGCGTTGCATTATTAACAGTTTTTGTCAAAAAAGAATTAGCGTTATGTTAAAATTTATTGCATATTTCTATAACTGTTTGTGATTTTTATTAAATGTTCCCGTAGCTTAAATTCGCGGATGCATAGCTTTTGGCGAAAAAACACTTATATGTTGAAAATCGCCAATCTTATATGATTATGTGTCATTGCATTAATGTTCTGCATTATCTTATTTATTTAACCTTACAAAATTGAATAATAAAATTTTAAAATTGTAAACTTCAGTTCTTAAATGTTATACTTCAGACTGTAACGTAGAAAATAAAATGTCTGAAGTGAAATAAATAACGAACAATATTGAAATCATACTATTCCAGAAACTGAAATCATGGTGAAAACTAAAATTTCTAAAATTACTTCTAGTAAATTATTTTAATAAATGTAAATAAAAAATAAAATGAAAATTAAGTCAAAATTTTTATTTAAAATTATTTCAATAAAAGCCAAGCTCTATGTTAGTTTAAATTGCAACTAAATTTTCTTCAAGAAAAATTATTTTTTTGCTCAAATTTTTTTTACTAATCATTAAGACATATATATATATAATAAATCTGATTTGCTTTGTAACATTGTAATTAAAATATTAAATAATATATAACTCAGTTAAATTGACAAGGTTATAACTATTAAATTACCTCAATGTATTCATTAAGCTTATTGTTAATTTATTATTCATTGTAAAATTATAAATTAATTCATTTGCTACCAGTGTTTGCCTTTTAAGATTCAGGTACAATATTTTTGTCTCAATAATTACATCTACATAAAAGACAAATTATATAAATGTGATTTGAACAAAAATTTCAGAAAATAGTAGATTAAAAGTGAATTTTTAGCATTATTAGTTTTTTATTTTGGAATTTAAGATAAAAATTTGTTTCAGGGTAAACTGTTCATTTTACTTCAAAATAGGAGCCTGCAGACATGGAGATCGATGCTCTAGAATACATAATAAGCCAAGCTTCAGTCAAACCACTCTCCTTCAGAATTTATATGTGAACCCGCAAAATTCTGCCAAATCAGCAGATGGCTCACATTTGGTGGCAAATGTCTCAGATGAAGAAATGCAAGAACATTATGATAACTTTTTTGAAGATGTATTTGTTGAATGCGAAGACAAATATGGAGAAATAGAAGAAATGAATGTGTGTGATAATTTGGGAGATCATTTAGTAGGTAACGTTTACATAAAATTTCGACGTGAGGAAGATGCCGAGAAGGCCGTAAACGATTTGAACAACCGATGGTTTGGCGGGCGTCCAGTATATGCCGAGCTTTCGCCCGTGACGGATTTTCGCGAGGCTTGCTGTCGTCAGTATGAAATGGGAGAGTGCACCCGCTCAGGATTTTGCAATTTCATGCATTTGAAGCCGATTTCGAGAGAACTCCGCCGATATTTGTATTCGAGACGCAGGAAGGGAGACAGAAAGAGATCGTCAAGGTCAAGAAGCAGAAGCCCCGTCCATCGAGCCGGATTCAGGAGGTCGCGAAGCAAAGAACGAGATTCGAGAAGGCGTTCTCGATCGCGTTCTCGTTCTCGTGACCGCTCTTCCAGAAAAAGTAAAGATGATAGACGAGACAAAGACAGGGATAGTCGATCAGGTCGCTATTAACAACTAAGTTTACAAATTTATTAAACTAACATTTGTACGTTTTAGTTTTACATTTTTTTTTTTTTTTTACATTTGTTTATCATTCTCTGAGAATTCATAGTTCAATAATTACATATGTGTACGTCTTGTAGCGCAGTATAAGTGATTCATATACAAAATCATATGATTTTATTCTATTAAAACAAGTTTTGAATTAAAAAAGAAATTATAAAGATTGTATTCTAAAGCAAACAATATGAAACCCCCCTTTCTAAAGTGAATTTTTGTTCAGAGGCATTCTATGGTAAATACAAAATCTAATAAAAGAATTATTTTATTTAAATGTAATTTTCTTTAAATTTCTTAGGATTTTTTTTTAATAAATGCAGTGATTAACTTTTATTGGATTCTTTACATATGTTTACTGTAATTTGAAATATTTTATATTCTAAACAAGAAGGGCTTTGGACTTTTGAACTTGTCAGAATATCTTCATTATCAGAAGGAAAAAAGAGATAAGCTACTGAAATCTCCATATAAATTAAATACATAGACATTGTTTTCATAAATTTATGAAAATGTGAAATTATGGTTTTTACAAAAGTTTGTCTACATAAGTAATTTTGGTTTTATATATATTAATTTATATATATATATATTTATATATATAAATGTTAATGAAAAGATGTATGATTTCTGGTTGAATAACCATAAAAGCATGTAAGATATTTGCTTATTATCAATTCATTCAAAATCTGTGAATGTTTTATCACCTTTTAATTTCTTTTTCTCATATATCTTTAATTGTGAAGAGTTTAGGGTATAAAAATTTAAATTTTGTGTTAAATTTTTATGTGATTTTAAGAAATATTTCTTATGCAATTGTCCAAAGAAAGTTAATATCGAAATGTTACGATATTCACATATTTATGTGAATTGATGTATTAGAAAATTCACTTTTCACTTTTGAAATTTTTACGTTATAACTTGAAAACTTTTTTTATAACTTCAACTTTTTCAATGGTCTAGGTAGTTAAAAACGTAATACATAAGATAAGATACAACTGAAATTCTCTTTAATCTCAATTTGAAAAAGGAAAAAAAAATAAAAAAAATAAAATGCATTGCTGTTTGTTTTGGAAAAAGTAAAATATTTAATTTAATTTTTTAAATCTTAATTATCGTAATTTGAAACATCGAGCAATCGAAATTTTGATGAGTTCAATTTGCTCTCGTGAAATAGTGAAACGTATAAATTATTAACACGAAGTACGAGTTGGATTCAGTTACTAGATATCTCCGTAATATATATATAGTACATATATATATGAAAACTGGTTCCTGCTTGCGTTCTATGTTCGTAAATGTAAAACTGTGAAAAAGATCTCAAGCTTTGAAAACATTACAATTTAATTAAAAATTGTCACCTATGGTACCTGTAAATGCATCTGCGGTAGTTAAAGTCAAAAGCGAACGATGAAATTTTCCGTTCGAATATATATATATATATATATGTATGTATAAATTCTTTTGAGGATTGTTCGAAATGCGAATCACAGATTTTGACAGTGTTTTCCTCATTTCTGGCGATCCAGCTTTTTTTAAAAAATAACATTAAAAAGAGCTACCGCTATTCATTTTTCACACTGATTGCCAATTTTATTTATAAACTTTTGATTGTGAATATATCTTTGCTTTTTCAATATAATTATTCATTTCTTAATGCTTATTTAGTTTTAATTTTGACCGTGTTGTGCTGCATTTTACAGCGAGATGCCGATACATTCTCTTTGACATTTTAAATCTGATCCTTATTTGACTAATCACTTTTAATGGTGTATTAGGAATTATAAAATTTAGCTGTGTAGCTTACTTCATTTTATCGCATGATGTTTTCGTGTAATAAATGACTGAAAATGAATGATGCCAATTTTTTTTTTTTGCTCTGGTCAAGAGCGTATCCTAAATTCACCCGTATTACTGTCATTCTGCCCGTCATTGTTCCATCTCTTCAAATGTGTTCCGTATACGTTGGATGAAACAGCTTGGCAATCCGGCTCGGTGACTTTCAATCGTCGCCATATTTCTGAAAGCCGGAAATCCCCATTTATCGAATCTGAAAAAGCGCTTTCACTCGGAGCTTACGGACGAGGCCTCTTCTGCCTAAGCGTCGGAGAGAAAAGTTGATGTTCATCTCGTCGCGCGCACTCGGAAATCGATCGGTTTTATCGGTGAGGACGCGTTTCCCATTATCCAAGTCCCGGAAGTTGGACTTTTCAGGTAAAGGAAGCGGAGCGGCGGAAGGGAAACTTTTCCCGTTTTTTTTTTTTTTTTTTTTTTTTGGCACCGCTGGAAAGCGTATGAAAAAGTGCTGAAAAGGCGTGAACCTTGAGAGTCGAGAGATTCACGGGATTTAATCACTTCCCCCACATGGGTACTCCACAACCACCTGCAGTGCGATTTCGGACGTCGCGGGCGATGATTGCCGCTGCGGGAACGGCGGGCATTCCCTTCTCGGGATAACCACAGCGGACACGTCACTCACCGAAACATGGGCTGCTGCACGACGGTCCTTCACCTATCGGAGGATAATGCCAGGATATTGCTGCTCGCGTTTTTCGCGGTTTTGTACATGCTCGCAGGGGCGGTTCTGTTTCAGTTTTTGGAATCTGAAGTTGAATTAAAAATGTCCCGCGATTACTGGAATATTTACCACAGCTTTCGAAACGATTGCCGGAAACTTATCAACGGACGCTCTGAGGATAGTAATTACACCGTTGAGGTAAGGCTTCGCAAACTTAAGTTACATCTGTGAAAATCCAATTTTCTATTTTATTCTCTTTCTTAGAGGCCCCAACGCACGTTTAACATGGTAGTAGCTGTCGCGTTTAAAAGCTTTAATTATTCGTTAACGTACAAAACGGTTACATGCACATTTCATGTAAGTGGTTCACTATAATTCGTTACACCTTTGTAATTGGATTATATAAATTAGAAAAATGCGAAAGGAAAATTGATGCAATGCCATTTTTAACTTGTATGTTATTTAAAAGCAAAACATTGCCATGAAATTGCTAAAACCTTTTTGGTGGTAAAGGCGAAAAGAAAAAAAAATCTTTGCATCGCTATCCATTTTTCGATAAAATTTTCCTCATCCATCGACCGTATCGACTATTCGAATCATAATGTGCATCCAGAAAAAATTTAAGTGTACCCGCACGCATACGCACATCACGCACACACGCATAAATATAAAAAAAGATCATTCTTTAAACATCTTAAGCCCTATTTCTTTTTCTTTATCTTTAAAACTTCACGAGGGATTAAACTCGTTTTCAGTTCATTACAATAAAAAGAAATAAACATCTTCAAATCTTATTAAGTAAGTATTAACGGCCACATTCAATGTATCACGTTCATTTCAATCACAATTCGATTTTGAATTAAAGATATGTGGAGGGATGCTAATTTTATTGAGGCAGGCGATGAACGTAAATTGTTGAAATTTATCGGTAAAAGACATAAGTAACGTTATACTGACGAAATGATCTTTTCACATTCAGGTACAGTTAGAAGACGCGGTTGTTTCTAAGATTTTTTTTAATTAAAATTATTACATATAATTTCAGCCTTTCGGAGCTTGCCTTACCAATAGTGAGATACATTTACTAACAGTGAGGTATTGCTTGCCGTATTTTTTTTTTTCAGCAAATTTTTGCTTAGCAAATGGGAAATTTTTTTTTTCGGAATCCTGGGACCATTTTGATTTTCCTTCAGCGCTTTCAGCTTTTCATTTACAATGCGTCACGCGAAAGGGATATTTTTAGTGATATTTCCACGTTTAAAGTAAGTGTTTCCAGTTTTGTGGGTGCAACTTCGAAGTTTGCAACTCGAAATGCGCTTGTGGAAGTTCCATTCGAAACTGATTGATTTTATGCGATTATTGAGCGGTAGTGCGTTCGTGGGAAAAGCGAAAAAAAAAAAAAAAGGAATTAAGGTTAGTGTTTTTCCGGTACCTGAATCGGACATCTAGAATTTCTGTGATGTACATGAGATGAGTTGTCAGGTTGGGAATTTAAGCGACGCGATTTCAAGAAGTGCTTTCTCCATCATCCACGGTCTTTTTTATGCACTCGTTACTTTTAATCGAAATCTGTAAGCTGAAGCAAACGCATTGAATTCATTGCCTACGCGAAGGTTTACTGACGGTTAAGCCGAATACGATTTTGCGCCACTTTAAGCTGGCACCACGTCCGGCTGTTGTCTCGTCGCATTTTCGAAAAATTTTAGAATCACGCATATCCGCAATCGAAAAAAGTAAATGTTTGCGGGTTATCGATCATTTAGCCACCTTGTTCCTTACGTATTTCTTGGTCACTATAAATTGCCTGCTGTTACCGTTCATTCTTGCTTTAACGGCATTTTCGCTCCCTGGCTGTTTGCTGGGGTTGTTCACCGAACGCCTTGCGGGCGCCGCGTTGCCCCAAACCATGCGGACTTCCTCACGCAAAGGATCATCAAAAAGTTAACGTCGGAATTCATTGCCACCTCGATGTCCGGTACAGATGCAGCAGGGGAAGCAAGCAATGAGAGCGTATTCCGCGTGAAACGTTTTCGTTTTTTCGAAGGGAGAATTCGAAAGTGTGCGACACTCCCGTCAGGTCGTCCATCGGAAGCTGCACGTCTTCGTGACTTTTGCCCTGGTTCTATGGAGCGCGGCAGCTCCGTTCACTGCTGACGATCGAAGCCTTCCGGCTGCAAGGATTTTTAATTGTGATATTTCCTTTTAGGTGTTAGCCAAAAATGCATCAGTTCCGACTCCAGCTCACTGTATTCGCATCTGTCGTGCAGCATTGCCTTCCGTTCGTCTTGCTTTTCACCTGTCCCATCAAAGGAAAATGTAAGTTCCAGTGGGTTTATGTGTGTTGCTGATGATTCCTGTTGTGTGCTGTATCTGATCACAAACTTCTCGATGGCTTTCACAATAATTACGTCCCGGACTGATGTATTTTATATTTCCCAACATCGATGTCTATTTCTTTTTTTTTTTTTTTTTTTTTTTTTTTTTATGAAGAGTTATTACTCTTCGGTTTGGCATTGGTCTGATTTTCCTCCTCCATATCGTATCTTCTTCAACATTTTGATTGTCAATCCTTTTTTTGCCACCCGTTTTTTTTTTTTTTTTAATCTAACCATTTTTCAAAGTGCAAAAGTCATAATCGATTTATTTTAACAAATCGAGAAATATATCTGAGGGAAAATGTAGCTGCTTTTTTGTAAATATTTGTTCACTGTAAAGCACGTTTTGGTATAAAAAAAAAAAAAAATTGGCAATTACATAATACAGTTGAAATATAATGGGAAATAATTTTAATTTTTACAAAAAGATTTATATTTCACAATTACTGTATATAAATTCATAAATCAGTCATAAATGGGTGCTTAAAATAATTTATAAGCTATAATTTTCAGACCATTAGAATATAGATTGCGTTTCCAGTTTGTCCTGAATATAAAATTTAAAATTTTTGCACGTTTTGTTTTCAAAGTCCACGTCTGATGGTGAGAGGCTGAAATGGAAATATCTGGCACAGCCTTTTGACTCGAAATGTAAAAGCATGATGGATATGACAACGATATATAAGAACATGATTTACGGGTTTAATTTCCTTTCATTTTAGATTTGAAGACATGTCGAAAGCACTTTTCTCACATGTTTTTCATTCATGAATTTTGAAAATTAAAGTCAAATTTTTTCCGTGAGTAAAATTGGACTGATCGTGACAACTCGATTTCCATGCATGATATCATTAATATCTAAAGCTAAAATTTTTCCTCCGTCCCAATGTCCAACTCTGATTCACTGGGCATTTACCTTTCACATTTATATCTATCTGTAGCCGACCCAATCTAAGTGAACCGGCCCTGTGAAATTCCCTTGTCGTGGTTAACACGTAGATACGGCGCCAATATACTGTGCTTCAGTTGGCTAATGCCCATAAATGTGGTTAAGGAAACCGTTTCTTTTACGTTTTGGAATGAAAACATTTTTATCCGCCCGGGTAATGGGTAAGAAAAGACCTGATGCTAGATTGTTCCATTAAAAAACAATTCCGGTGGCGATACATAACCATTTAGGAATCTAAGGGAGGTGGAATACATATTCGGGGCGAATTTTTTAAAATTATAAGGGATGAATGAATTAATTTCTGGACGGAGGCAAATAATTTAAACCGCATAAAGTCAAAGCGTTGATTTTTATAGTATCTACAATGGGGGCAAACGCTGTACATGGACAACCGATGACAAAGCTTTACTCTTCAACTATTTAGCGGAAACTTAAGCTTTGTGACAGAGTCACGTAACAGTCGTAAGTTATATTCTGCAAAATCCGTAAACCAGAGAGATTTTTCACGAGCAAACGGGGAAAAAAATTCAATTTCGGCGATTTTTCATACACCGTCAAAGCCGATGTTTCAACTGGTTTTCAAGCTTTGGCACGGGCAAAGTTTCCTAGCTATTTTGGAAAAATGTATTTGAAAAGCAAAGAATAAATAAGAACTGAAAATTAACATAAATGAATTACTTTCGCAAATGTTGATTTTCTGATGTAAGAACGGATTTTAAGATTGAGTTTTTTTTTTTTTTTTTTTTTCCTTGTTTTTATGTCAAATACAAAGCCTGAGTTACAATGCCTCTCGTTATATCCGAAACTTTCGAGCTGCTTGTTAAAAATTAAGCTAAACAGCGTTTGATTCTGTTAAGGTACAGGGGAAATTTTTCAGTTTTTGAGGGGCAACATCTTCCCTTTTTGAACAATGGAGTCGGATGAATTGGATTTCGCTTGGTGTTTGCTCTCTAACGTCTTCATAAAAGATATAAAAACGTTTATTTTTCTTTCTAAATTTATGACCTGTGCTCTCTCATTTAAAAAGTAGCTTGATTTAGAGCAATTAAAAATGAACGGGAAATGTTTGCTGGATGCTGAAGTTCCAAAAATTAAATATGATCCTCCAAATTTTGGTTTTGTAGCTTTCTTCTTTTATGAAGTTATTCATCAAGTCAGGCTCGTTGCCGGAGTAATAAAATTTGAAAACCAAATTTTTTTTTGTTTTCTCATTTATTGTATAAAAATCTTGTCTTATAATTTTTTTTTTATATGTATTAGTTTATTATATTTTACTCTTTTATACATTTTATACATATAAAATTTTAAAAATAACAAATTAGTTAGTTTCGTATTAATGTCAGACGGAAAAATTTCGATAACGGGGAAAATCCTCGGGTTTTTGACATGTATATATATGAAAAAATTCTTTCCCTCTGGGTAATCCTTCTGATTAGGAGAGTATGTTGACGGTAAATTAATGACATGTACAAACTAAATAAATAGGCATATATAACAATAAGGAAATAATAAAGAGGAACCTGAAAAGCTGGAAAAGTCTCTCCGTTTGCAGAACCTTTTCAGATTTGAGGATGACTCCACATCAGGAAAATTAAGTTTTTCCTTTTTTCCATATATCCTGCTTATACTCTGCCGGAAACTATTTTAAATTTCATAGCTGCCAGCCTTTTTACTCTAAATTGAATTTCTTCCTTTTTTTTTTTTTCGTTCATTATCCACCTCAAAGTGATGCCAAAAATTTAATATCATAAATAAGTTGTCTTGTTTGAATTACTTAACATTTATCTGCGTTAATTTACGGCGCAGATATAAACGTGCGAAATAACTTACGATGATATATTGATGTTACATTAGATAAACTGAAAATTTTAACATCCACGAGGAATCTTCGTTTAGCGTCAGGGGTCGGACAGCATATCTAAGGTTGCATTTTTATTTCGCATCGATTTTAAATGGAGCATGCCTCCGTGCAGCTTTCATGGGAAACGCAAAAAAATCTACACCGAGACGGAATCGATTTACAGGATCCCATTAGCTCTCCGAAAGGATCGTCTGTCTGCTTTAAAAATTGTTCCCTGCAGAACAATGATCATGTAGTAAAATGTAAATGTGTCAAGTTCGCTGACGAGCGTGTTCCCATCACCTTTCGACCTTTGAGGCTCCGACCTTTTGCCTGCAGAATCGGCAGCCGGTAACACGATACCGGCAATTTCATCGCACAGATATGAACAATCTTCTGATCGCGGCAAGAGGATATTTCCGACGTTAGGCGTCGGTGGCTTAAAGCCGCGGGAAATGAAATTCTGATAACATGTCTGCGAAATACCGTGGAAAAAAGGTTCATTGCGTGAATATTAAAAAAAAAAAAAAATAATGCATGCACGACGAACTTCCATTTCTGTATAAAGCCATTGTCAGTTATTTTGTCCGGACTTTATTTTTTTTTTTTTTTTTTTTTTTTTGATCTCGAAATTTAATTTTGAACTTGAGGCTTTTCAACTCGTTAAACGTACAAACCGGGTATGGGAGGGTAAAAATTGAGTAAAATGGCTCGAAAGCCGCTTCCCCTGCGCTTCAAGTCTGGAGCCGGACAAAGGAACTGCGGAAAAGCAGTCTGGAATCAGAAATGACTGTCTCAGCTTTAAAAGCCAGAAGGAAAGTTGGATCGCGTCAGAGGGCAATATATCTCTGCCGTCAAATCCAGTTCACCCCCGTGCAATTTTCGCTTTTTTCCGAGGGTCGATCCGCAGGGTTCATCCCGTTGAAATTTTGGGCGAAAAAGCGAGGTTCCCGGAGACTGGAGGTTGAATTGAATTTGAGCAATTCGTGAAATGTTTGATTTGGTCCGTCAAAGATTTCATTCTCCCGACCATCGGAAAAGGAATGATGCACAGAAATGCGATATTGCGTGATATGCGATATGATTCGATGGCTGCTTCACGGTCGTAACCTACGGCAATTTTAACTGAATTAAAAAAATTTTTTGTAACACGAGAAAACTGCACCGCTGATTATACGTATATATATATATATATATGCATAAATATAAATATAATATTTTTTTTCTTTTAATAATTCGAAAATAAATTTGAACAGATGGCAAAATAAAAAATTACATTCGAATGTTGTTTGTGTGAATGTCAAGTGAGGCAGGAAGGTGTCGAAAGGTGATGAAACTATCAAATAAATTGGGTTAAAGGTTCTGTTCCTTCCAACCTTTTTCTGCTGGCAAAGTCCTTTCTGATATTTTGCCAGGAGAAAATGATTACTGAGCTAATAAAATCGCAAAACTGTGGAATTAAATTAAGTTTTTAAATCTTGACAATCAATATAATACGGTAGAAGCTTTGTGCAGTTCCTTTCACGCAATCCGAAGGTAGTGCTGCAAGTAATGGCGTTTTAGGCTGCAGGAGAGCCTCCTGAATATTTTTCGTATCGCAGCAAATGGCGATCAGCTTCATTATTCGATATCCATCAATAAGAAAAATAAAGCAAAACTTGATTGTTGAAGATCGCCTTTGCAATATTTGCCCAGGCTCTCTCACTATTTAATGTCTTCTCGAAGAGGGAATTGTTTTGCTGCTGGAAGAGCTGCTTCTCGTCGATGAAATGGATTCTTTATTTGAGTTCTAATCTTGAAGGCGAGGAAATGGTTTAATTGTGCATAGTGTGTGATGGGCCCTTCTCGAAAAAATCCCGTTTGGAATTCGAAATCGCCTTCCGTTTCGATAAAAAAAAAACATTTTTTTTTTTTTATTCGAGGAACAAAATCTGCAGGAGCCCTGCCTCCTCTCCAATTTCGACAACTGAAATATCTTAAGCGACGCGAATCATTTGCAGATTTACATGGATCGAGTGCACAGACTGCTGTACGCATACGGCAATGCTTCGTCTGCGGGTGTGATTAATAAAAGACGTAGATGGGACTTCGCTGGGAGCTTTCACTTTGTCGGTACAATAGTTTCGACAATTGGTAAGTACCTCTTTAATTATGTACAAATTTACGGATTGATCGCCCGCTGGTTTTCGAGCGAAAAAGGACAGGGCTTTTGGTCTTCAACTCTTTTGTTATTTGCCAAAATGGACAGTTTGATTTGAGCAATCTATAACAAATTCTTCCTCGTTTCCTTTCACGTAACTGGAAAATTCGTTTGCTCTCCAGAGACACGAAAATTCGCAGTTACAACATTTAGACTGCGTCGTGGCAAATACCGTGGATGCATCGTCAAAGACCGAGATTCCTGCAGAGCTTTCTGCGTGAATAATCATTTTTTTTTCTTTTTTTTTTATGGCTTATGGACCTTAAAAAGGATTTTAAAAATTCCCTGGCAGGCTATATTAAATTTACGGCATTGTCAGTGACCATTCTTGGGTGGGTCCTTCGCGTACGGAGAGCCATAAGAATGGGATTATGATATTCCGGACTTATCCGCGATTATATTTGAAAAAACCAAAGTAATAAGCTGACATTTCACATATTTCATGGCTTTTTACTGAAAGACTTTTTACGATCGAAAAATGTTATTTCATTTTAGCTAAGTATCTCCTTTTTAATTTTTTAAATTCATTCATTTGTGAGCGCCTTATCCCTTATTCTTGCTTGAGCTTCATTTAATATTTTTATATTTGAATTTTTAAATTCGGGAATAAATCATTTTGCCGTAAAATGGATCTCAATTTTATTTTCTTCACTCAGCACACATCATTGTTCAGTTTAAGTATTAAATTTTTTCTAAATCGCTGGCAAAATTTCCGATAATAAAATTTATCATATGAAACTTAAAATTATATTTGTAATTCAAGGTTTTAAAATGAAAAAAAGATGGCGCTGAACTTAAAATTCACTCGTTTTAAGGAATGTTTACCGATTCCATTTTGTTAAATTATTATTATTATTATTATTTTTTATATGTTAAAAAGTTTTGAACGTTAAATCTTCATTTAATATATTCCAAAAAAAAGTTTGTTCAAGATTATTCTCATTTTGGACCCGTCTTTAAATCAAGCTGTTTAAATTATGCCTGCTTTGTATGAAATTGAAAAATATCCTGCGTATAAAAAAAATATTGCACTGTCTTCATTCGATATATTTTTTCGAATCTTCTCCTTCAGATTTGGAAACGGAAGAGAAAAAACTGTCGCGCAGAATTTGAACTGTTTGTCGAAGAACAATATAATATTCTGTCATAAAAATAGCTCTCTTCTTCTTAGTGGGATGTTGAATTGTGAGCCTTAATTCCCGATTCATTCAAGGAGCGTGTTCAAAGTTCTGTGAATAAAATGACTGATGATTTTATAAAAAGAACACACAATTAAATGCAAATTTATATGACTTCGAAGGATATTTCCTGAGATTATATTTATATCCAATTTTCATCTGCAAAAGCCTTTATTAAACATCAGCGTTCGTTGGATTTAAAGGGAGATATGAAAATATTTGCTTTATTATAAATTTTAAGCATTTTTTTTTTTAAATTTCGGGACTTAATTTCTCTCTCTTTCACGGGAAAAGAAAAGACTCTAAAGCTCTGTTTTAACATCAGATTAAAAAGAGACACGACACTGGCTAATGATCTGTCAAAATTTTAAATTCAATTTCCTTAATATTACGTAGTGATAAAATTGTCTAAATCAAAATCATATAATATGAGATTAGATTGTTATATGACATTGTATGATGTCGGATATAAAATAATTTTAGCTGTATTCTAAAAGAAATAAATCGTTTATTGTGATCGATCCACATAAAGAGTAAATTAAACAGTAGGTTGTAAAGCAAATAGCTGTGAAATTATCTTCATTGTCGATTTTGCAAATGGTCGTATCTTTTTCCCGATTCTCTTTTATTATTTACATATTAAAACTTTGATTATATAATTATTTGCATTTAATTATACGTTATTTGTATGTCATTTTGACTGAATATAAAGATTAGCGTTTTCTCTATCGTAGAGGCATGAAGCAAATGTGCACTGCTGTTGCATCAAATTATTGCCAATTTTTCGAAAATCATATATATATATATATATTTTATAAGTAACCAATTGTGAAACAGATTTTGGTATGAAACCATAGGATGCATACTACACTTTTTTTAAAAGGCTTTTGGCATTTTCGTAATTTTCGCTGTCGGTTGATTTTGATCACATAATTGCTGTACATGAAAAGTCCCATAGAAGAGCGTAATGTAACTTTGAGATTTTTTATTTGAGAATTTTCGAACTACTAAAATTTGAAAATTGTTAGTTGTTCCAAATTGACTCTGAAGAATATTGCGTTTAATGACATAAGCGAGAGATTGTATTAACTTATAATATATCCGCACAGTTGTGAGAGGTATGTATCAAATAATTGCTCCTCAATTTATTTAGCTTATGAAACATATTTAATTTGAAAATATTTATAAAAAATAAATATTTTTTCATTTATCTTTCAGTTAACAGATGGTAATTTGTAATAAAACAACTCTAAGTAGTTAAAAGGTGATTTAATGTATTTTATAATTTATATCTCTAATTGTATAAATTATATAAATATGAAATCGTTGACATTTATAATATCGTTTTCAGCTAATTGGTATTATCAGGAGTAGTTCAAAAAATAATATGAAATTTAATTTTTCATTCTTTTATCTAACTTTATTTGTCATATTCATATATGCATTTCACGTACCAATGGCTTTAGAAAAATTTCTGCTAATTTTTTTGTTTGAATCTTGAAAATGCAGGATATATAAACGTCAATTAATATATAAATTATTAAAATATGTAACTCACAATAAATTTTTTACATTACTTTAATATTTGGTTTTAAAGGATATGTTCATTACAAATATTATTTATGCATAAAATATTTTTACGCACAAGACGAATTTAATACAACATAATGGTCAGATTAAAATGTGTTGCCATATTGCATATATACATATATATATATATTATTGGGGGAGTTAAGATACATTTCTCTTCTGTTGGAAATAATTTTTTTCCTTCAGTTTTCATAAAAGAAATATCCGAAGTTGCGGAGTTTTTATATCATTTTTCCTTTCTCTAAATCATTAATTTTATTGATCTGGAGAAGATTTTTTTTTTTCTTCACCTCCGGGAAGTAAAAGCAACAAATAAAAAAGCATGGTTTATGCTGCGGTTACCATTAGAACGTGACTGGAAAAAAAATGGAATTATCCGGAGGAACATTCAGCAAATTTTTTTCGGAGAGATTTTCAGTAAATCTTTGCATTTCACCGTCGCGTGGAAAAGAGGAAAAGTTCGATCATTCATATGAGCTTTTCGTGAATGCATTCGAAAAATACTGACAAAGTTCATCCGAGAGGGATTATCCGACAAATTCTGCCATTTTAATGATATTCCCAGTTATTTACGGTTCCCCCGTGGAAAACAAGCTGAGTTATAGTTAAAATCAATTTGCCACTAATATACCGCGTTATTCCCCGTTATCCGATCCCTTATTCATTTTTATTAGAGTTACAGTCGGTCCGCGACAGCAAATCGGAATTCCCGTTCACTTCCTTCTTTGCGGGGATCATCAGGCGAAAAATTTGTTAAGATGAACGTCTCTGAACTGTCCAACTTCTGCGGAATATTCGAGAACGATTTCTCACATTCAGCAAGCGAAGGGCCGAACCCATTAGCATGATCTCTTGATACAGCGGAGAAATCTCGCTATAAATGGGTCGAAATCGATTTGCTGGGTATCCCCTTGAGCATACGTCTTCCGAAAGGACGATCTGTCAGGAATGAATTTAAGTATCATGGCGAAGAATGAAAATCGCGCTGTGGGAAAGGCGAGGATTTGAGCGACGGAGACGCCAAATAAATTGGTAGCCTCATTCCAAATGTGTTTTCCCACCTCGCCATTTGCTGTGCAGCGGGATTGTTGTAACGGAACCCCATGGAGGTGCCCGTAAATGATTAAATATACTGCGGTTATATATTAAATTATTTTAATTTTTCAAATAAAGTTTATAATCTTTCATTCAAATTGTTTAACACATATATTAAATAAAGGATTAAATATATTGTGTTAAACAAAGATTGATCAAAAAAATTGTGCCGCAGTTTCACGGGGTTATGACACAATTTCGTGATCGGATGCCATTAACTGTGGAAAAGTATTAACCTGACATATTTTTTCCCTTTTCGAAGACTGGTGCTTCGAATACAGATATTTTTCTTTTTTTGTTACGTATCATCGAAACATCCCGAAATTGGTAATAACCACTTATTTGAACGCAATTTGCGAAATTCTTTGAGATGGACCAAAATCGGACAATAATTCTTAAATTTTCCGATGCTGAAATCATCCGACTCCGACTTTCCGAACTGGTTTGAATTCCGAATTGAATGGAAAAAGAAGAAAAAAAAAAAAAAAATGTATGCGAGGCCCTTCCATTGGCGGAAATGTGGATTTTTCCGATAAGCTTTTACACTCTTCCCGTGCCGGAGGAAAATTTTTGGAATAATTTCCCGCTTTGTCTTGAAGCACGGTTTAAGGCCATTATTTTATGGCTAAATGGCTGGAATTGAAATTAGAAAATTTCCACGTTCGAACGAGGTCTCTTGAGCTTGGGCTTTCATTATCGAGATGCTGATTCGGTCGAGATGCGGAGAAAAACGAATTAATAAAAGAAGATGAGAAAAGCCTGACAAGGCGATCAAGCTCTTGTTATTACGTTAAGGCGCCACAGCAGTCTGAGTAAGGGATGATTGAAAAATGTATATTTGTTCATGTGCTATTTAAAACCACGGCTTTGAATACCTCGGTTAATTTCTTGCTCATCACGTCGAAGGAACTTCATGCACTCCCGACTTAAAGCCACACGAATGCATCGTAAATACGTAAAAATAAATATTTAAATGCATTTAATTTTACTTGGATCTTTCAGCAAAAGCAAATTGCAACAGAATAGATTTTCATCTCGCACATATTCACATCTTAATTTTTGTCAAAGAAGTCAAATGCACATCGACAGCAAACGATTCCGTTTCAAATGATGGTTATCTAGAGGGAAACATTCAGGTTGTCTGACAAATTGTTAATTTCGATTCTCCAACGCAGTTTCGATTGTGCCAGTATATTTTTTTTTCCAGTCCTCGCATGTCCGAAACAGGAATCTTATTGGAGCGGAAACGAAATTTTTACCTCTTACTCTTCAAAAATATGAATTTCCATCATTTCTCCATGGTGTTTCCAAAAAAAAATTTCAAATGAGGAAGAATAAGAAAAAAAAAGGAAAAAAAAAATCTCAGGTTCGCGTGCCTTTCTGTTTTTTAAACTCGCCAAAAGTAAAAAAACGTTCGTAAACGCAATAAGTTTCTGATCACCACCAGTTGAACATAACTGCAGAAGAACACCCCTTTGCATGTAACAAAAAATTATTATATTGAGATTTCTGAAAGGACTGCCTCCGAATAGAAGTAATAATATGATGTGATTTCCCTTTGTAGAGAGGCAGACTCTCAAATATCCCAGATTTTTTGTGTGGTTATATTTATTTAGTTGTACTCTGTTCGACTTAATGGTTTGTACCCTTGCAAGCAGTGTTATCAAAATGACCTAATATTGGTCTGACTTCACGCAGATTCCCACTGTTACCGAAGATGGTTTGCACTAAAGGAATTTGTCGCGAAAAAAAAAAAAAAAAAAAAAGGAAAAAAGTTACGATATCAGTTCAATTCCAGTTCTTTTTTCTTCCGACAGAAACAAATTTCTGCCGCAAGAGACAAATACGAAAAATGTTCCAATGTCCTACACGCTTCCTCTTTCTCTTTCCACCGCAGAAAGCTCCCTATGTGTTCGTTTGGAAACAAGCTCTCGGCTCGTCGCTGGTCCTCCACATAAACGTATTATTTTGTGCTCGGCATAAAAGAAAAAGAAGAAAAGAAAAGGAACCGCGATTCGGGTTAACGGTTCTCAGGAGACTCTCAGGTACGGTTCGGTGAGAATCTTTTCTTTTAAGAAAAGCAACATATCTTAGTCGCAAGCAGAAAAGTTAGAAGTCGCAAAGCAACATATCTTGATGCAGTGAAATCCATAAAAAGAACCCGGGATTCTCGCAAATATAAAAGCTCCATTTCGGCCATCGAGGACCTCGTCGAATGAGGCAATCTGCAAGTGCCGCACCATGAACCTGATTTCGGTGATTTTCCAGCCAGGGCAAGTTAATTTCATCCTTATTCCAAAACGACGTTTTCGAATTTGTTTAATATTTTGACTGACAACATCCCGTTTTTTCTTCGTTTTCGTGCATGGGGGTGTAAAAAAAAAAAAAAAAAAAAAAAAAAAATAAATAAATAAATAAATCTTATGAACATCCATGGCATCAATTACATTATCCGGATTATTTTCTCATTCATCTTTAGGACGATCCAGAAATCTCCGGAGCTTTTTGGATTTTCCGCCGACGATTATTCTTCTTCAACTTCCTCTCATTCCGAGTTGGAACTCCATTGAAATCTGCTTATCCGAAAAAGAGTCGCGATTCTTTATTATTGCAAAATTCACATTTGGATTTTGTGTGATTTTCAGCGTATTGACGCAGGAATAATCCAGCAAATTATCGGCACAACTTCTCTGTTTCTCTTTTCTAAGTCGATTTTTATTAGGTAGTTATTATAAAAAATGTTATGTAAAGCAGTAAAACAGTAATAACAGTTTCATCGAAAAAGAAATCGATATGGATGTATTAACACAATTACATTTAGATATTTTATTTGAAAATTTTTTTTTTTTTTTTTTTTTAAATGAAAACACTTTCTAATACCGGGACATGTATGAAAGAAAGAATAATATCTCCACCATAGATTTTAGGAGGAAAAGCCAGGAAAGGTAAAAAATGCAGTCTTACGGATACAGTTATTATAATTAATAAGACATAATTAAATGACAATATTTTAATTTAGTAATTAATTATATTTTTATAATTAATAGAAAGTATCTCTAATATTTTACGATCGCAATTTTTACATCGCACAACTTATACTGCCGAATTTTTATTTTGCAAAATGTTCGAATTTTCGCATTTTACCGGTAAATCTTAAAAGAAATGTCATATTATATATGAAGGGAGATCTCTCAGAGACTTCTCTATAGATTAGAAATAATCTGAGAAGAAGAGAACATCTTCATAGAGAGATTCTATTATGTATAATAGAATTCTTCTCTCTAAAATAATATATTCTATAATAACATTGTCATTGTGATCAGCTTGCAGTATGCATTAATAAGTCGTTAATATTCATTATTCTGGTCAAATCCTTCTTTTTTTTAAATTTCAGTGCGTTTAGAGGTTTTCTATCATTCTCGAGAAGCCCTTTCGTTGTGTAAATGCAATGAATCTTATTAATTTCACTATCATTTGGATTAAAACTCCTTCAAGTGTTCCCGCAAAGGTTTAAGGATCAATAGCATGGAGGAGTGAAGAAAGGTTATCCACACCCGTTTCGTTTTCGCGGCGGAAACCCGCCGATGACTGCTGCGGCCCGACGTAAGGAATATTCGATAGGTGAAGTCGAAGACGAGACATAACAAAAACCTCAAAATGGGAATTAGTTTTTTTCTGTCAGGAAAAATGTTATGTTTCATGCTGACGGCAACTGTGCCAGCAAAGGAAGATGCAGAATTTGGGATGAAGGAAAAGCGTATAATGATACACTTTACGGGGGGATAAGTCGTTTGGGCCACTTCACCGGATCAATCTGCATGAAAATTAAATAAAAACCATTTTTCGAGGCCCAGTTGCGAGACAGAGGCAGTTGCGAACAATTCTGATTTCTGGTTTGTCATCCTGAACCATGAGGTTATTATCTGTAGAGAAGCCTCAAGTAAGAGACTCTCCCTTCACATATAATAATTTCTTATTATGTTGAGGTCTCTGAATGCTATCTAAGAAATAATCATAGGAATATGATTTCTCTTTATAGAGATACCCTATTAGGGAGATCTCTCCTTGTAATAAGGGAGAACTCTCTGAAAGAGAAGAATTCTATCGTAAATTTAACCAATAGCCTCTTTCTCTCTCCTACAACGACTCAGTTTTTTAAAACCACCGATGGTTGAATAGCAGTATATTCTTAGGTTACAAAAAGTAACCAAAAATACGACATTTCGATGTATTATCGCGGGAAAATGGACATGAAAAAAAATCTCAATTATGTTTCGAAACTCACGTGAAATTTTTTAAAATTGAGAATGCCTCGCCTGATAAAAGGAAACACGTATAAAATATTTCCACATGCAAGAACGGGTTAGACGTCTGAAATTCTAGATTATTATATTTAGATTTCTAGATATTCTGAAATTCTAATTTATTATATTTGGAAAATGAAGAGAAAAATTCATTTTTTTTCCCCCCGTTATATCAGAATGTTAGCGTACCAGTTTTGCCTTTTACACATATCTACTGGGAATTAGGTTGGATGCTTCTTCATTAATGACGTTCCCAAATGTATCTCAACGGATTCTTCTTGCTGATAATGAAGAAGTAATTTTTAACGACGTGCAAAAGGATTGAAATGGGTAGTTTTAATAAAGTAACAAAATTCGATCTCAGCATAATGGGATGAAGAAAAGAAATCGACACATGGAAATGGGCGCACGGACACTGCGACTGAAAATACGTAGAACGGAAAACAATGCAATCGGAACAAAAGAAGACGGGTAAAAAAAAAAAAAAAAGGCAAATTATCTGCTGTGGAAACAGCAAAGTGCAAAAACAGACGCATCAGAAGATTAGGCACGTCAAGGAAGAATGAAAATTCGGAAGTTTGTACAAGATTACAAAGCACACCTAAACTCAGAGCGAAATGCGACAAGCAGGAGATGCGACCCATGCAACTAGGCGAACCTTGTACACATTGCTTATCGAATGTTAAAACAAAGAATTACAATATGAGGCGAAATGTGAACACGCCGGTTTGAAACAAAAAAAAGGAAAAGAAAAACGAATGTCAGAAGTGTTTTAAACGCAAAGAATAAGCCATAACGGCCATCGAAGAGATGCTTCAATTGCACACGAGATCATAACTTACTTCTTGTACAAAACAGCAGGAAGTAAAAGGAAGAAGAACAGTTGGCAATAAAGGGCGCAGACAACTGGATGGAACATTGTAGAAACTAAACAAGAGATAACTGAAAGCACCGCATTTATCGGAGCAACGCCATGCAAACTAAGCGACGATATGAATCGAGCAAATCACTCGTGAGATCAAGAATGTAAACCTGAAGATAAGGGAATACCTGATGCCGGAACGAGAAAAAGGGAGCACACTTCAGATTATCGTGACAAATGGGTAAAGATAATTCTAGCCGGAGATCGAAATCGTTGGAATCACGAACACAGAAAAGAGGAAGTCTTCTGCAGAAATAGAAGAAGCTAAGATTCGCACCTCTGAAGAAACCGGAGGAACCCTTCTGGAGAACCTGCGCGAGATATATCCAAAGACATCGTACAGATTGTGAAACGATACCCTCCCGGTACGGGATTCTAGAGCGTTACCGGAAGCTGCGACAATCATCATGTAGCGCGCATGTGCATGCAGTGCACAGCTATCGGCATCAGAACTGAAAGCACCACTTTGAAAGGCGTTAATAGTTGAATTGAAAGTGATAGCTGTACAACTTAAAAACCAACCGTGAAACATCGCCGAGGTTGAAAAGCGAGAACGACAGGATAAGAAGGACCACAAACCTTCATCATTAGAAAGAAATGGACCCACTTACGCTGCGTTGACCTATCGCAGTCCAAGAGGGCTCTGTAAAAACATGTTTTACCGCAATTTCCACAACCTAATTATAATTAGATGAACGTTACACCGATTTATTCCTCTTGTTTATATTTGATGGAAATATAAAGTGACAGCTCCGTAAAATTCCCCGCGACAAGAATTTTCCAGACAACATTTCTATCAAGTTTTTTCGGAAGATATTCAAATATTTACACTCGCATAACTGCGGTCACTCACATAATTTCCGCATTCGATGTCAAAATTTTTCGTGACGGAGCAACGTATTTATTTAGCCTGCGATATTTTCACATCGCACTGGCAGACTGCAACGATCTCTTCCACATTCGGATACACATGCAAATCGATCGCTCACTCACAATGGAGAACCGAAATAACATGAATACGTTTTTCTTTCGTAGAAATATTTACTCGTCGCACAGGTTTAAGGTGCCCGGAGACGGCGGTGTGACATCTCGTCGGATCCACAGCGGGAAGGATTGGGATACGTTCGCTGTCGCGAAATGTTGTACAGCATATGTTGATTTTATCGATTTCAGTTTCGTTGGATTCGCTCCTGCACTGAAAAGCCGGATTGTCTCCCGAAATGGAAAATGAGAGCTTAAATGAATGGTATTTGAATTTTTCAAAGGCAAAATTAAATTCTGCATTTGCTGGAATGGTGGTTTGGAATTCTTTTCCCTATGTATTGCCGCGATCGGGTACATTTTTTCAATCGGTAACATCGTCGATTGATTGCGACGTGAAAATGATTAACTTCCCCGGTGAATCACGTAAATTCGCAATTAGTTTTTCTTTTTCCTTTCATTAAGGAAGTTTTTTACTATTGATGAATTTATTGCATAAACGTGATTTATTTTTTTTTCCCGTCAGCTATGAGAGTGCATCGACATATTTTTCAGGAATTTTTCGCTTCCCCGGGCACTTCGTGACTCCACATTCTTTCCGGCTCATTTTCGGGTCGAATTTCGCCTCGCCGCGTTTAAAAAGGTTTCTTTAAAAATTACCTTTCGTTGCATTTAAAAAAAAAAAAAAAAATATGCGTATGTATATATCGTCATTGTTCGACACATCCCGATGCTGCCGCATTGTGTTTCTTCTGTGCAGACACTGCGAATTCGAATTGAAAGGTATTAAGATTAGTGAAATTACATTTAAAGATTGGGTTAATATCACGTTCAGAGGTTTCGACCGATGATTTCGCAGTGGTGTAAATTGCTGCATTCCAAGCTGATCCTTAAGAAGGGAAATTTAAGACGGAAAAATCTTTTTCAAGCGCTTTTTAAAAACTTGATTTTCCGCCGTAAATACGGTGAAAACGTCAAGGTACCTTTTTATGTAATTCATTCATCATCGGCCGTTGCAAAAATTAGGTTTCATGTTCGGGATGCCACCTCTTTGGACGTCCAACGACGATTCCCCGATCCCATACAGAATGTATTCTTCTTCTTATTTTCAAAACCTATTTTTTCTTTTTTCCCCTTCATCCGTGGATCTAAGTCCCGCAAATGGTTTTTGCATCAGGTCCAACTTCCGGTAAATGAATTAATCTTTGGACGGGATCGTTCCGAAAAAAACAAATTCGAGGCTGTAAATTATCGGGCTTTCACAATTTCTGTACCTTCTCCTTCCAGTTCAGAGGGAATTCTCCAGGTTTTCGTTTTCCTCGCACCACCTTCGGTTGAACCGTCCAAACCGAGGTTTCCGAATCCACTCCCAACGGTTGAAAGTTTCAGACCACACACACACACACACACAGCACGGTTACTTCCGCTGTCGCTTTTGAAAGTGCCACAAGATCCCCTGTTTAGGAACGTTCCCAATCGGAGTATGCGCCCATCATTTGGAGTATCTTTCCTTCTGCATGGTGATTGCGCTGTTTGGAAAGGAGGAAGCTTGATTGCCGATGCGTTAGCATCGATTTTATGCGAATCGACTGCTTTTATGCCTAATCAGATATCTAAAAACAAAAAAAAAAAAAATAATGATGGGGAAAATTCGGCGCTTTTCCTTAAAATGATTCGGAAAAGCAATGTCTCGGATAATTCACGTGGTGTAGTGAAAGGCACAAAATATCGAATTTCAAAACGTTGGGGTATCGTAAATCAGGGAAGGCGAACCTCACTGCGATCGAGAATGATTAAGTTGATTATTTATATGAATCGCGAGAGAAAAAAAATGCAAAGTTCACCGAATGAAAAGAAAATATGACGGTAAAAAGCTTTCGTTTAGCGCATTTTGCGACCCGATGCAATTCTGTCGTCGGAAAATTTTCTTTTTCCACCTTTTCGCATGAGGAAAAAAGAAAGAAAAAGAAAAAAAAAACCCTACATAATTTTTAATTTTTTCAATCAGTCGGCTCGCAGAATATTTTCAACATTTTCTGCCGTCAGGATTTTGCTGCATTAGCAGATCTTGCATTTTCCTTTGTTTCCCGGCGAATTTCGCTCGCGCAACGTTTACTGTCTACGGTATCCAAGCGCAGACGGAAAATTCACCCTCGCTGGCAGTTTAACGGATTTGTTTTTTCGTTACATTTTCCCCTTTTGCTGCGGGATTCAACACCAGGGACTTTGATGATGATAAAGAGAGAAATCAATTGGGAAAAAAAAAGAAAAAATTTTCTTGTTTTATTGATATGAAACTTTTGCTTGGCGTAAGGTGCTGAAGACATTGAAAGACAACCGTCGAAGAGGCAAGAAAATACTTCTTCACTACAAATATTTCTTTGCAGTCTTGCCTTGTCATAATACTATCATTTTCACATAAACATATTTTCCCTCTCTTTCTATTTACATATATATATATATATATATAAATCTGCCGGATTTATGTAATAGAATCTGCACACTGTAAAAGGAATTCTAAATAGGATTTCTGATCTAAAAGAATTTTATTATCTCTGCAAAACATGATTTTTATGTTTTATAACATTGTATTCTTAACTATAGAAAAAATTTTTTTTTTTACACAATTTTATAAGCAGTTTGCTATTGCCGTTAATGATTTTCATTTTCAGTGGTAATAAACTTATAAATGATAAATATCTTTTTTTTTCATGTTGAAATTATCTACAGATAATTTATATATTGCATTCAAATAATACATATTCGTTTTTAATAGTTAACATATTATATGTTTCAAAAGTTAGCTTCAACTTTCCGTCATACTGACAAGATAAATACAATTTAAAGGCTTTTTAAACTTAAAACCATTATCTGTAATTAATTGTCGCGTTATACGACATAAAATGCAACGAGAGATGATATAAAAAAATTTTAGATTATCAATTTAATTTATATCGATTATTAATTGCTCTCATCTTCCACGATTCTACGTACATTATGAGTTAATTAACTGTTAAAACTTTGCATAAGCGAATAATTTTTGTTTTTGAATCTATTTTATCTTTGAGATTTATATTGCTTGTGCTGCCATACGCATTACGAGGTAAAGACTCTAATTTTATATAGTATGAACATAAACCTTTCCTGTACAGTTATATTCTCAAATCCTCATCCGTATTTGATAATCGAAATTTGCATTTAATCCGTGAAAGGATGAACGGAAGTTATTTTAATATTCATAAGCGTGATAGAGGTAAATGTTTTCTCTTTCTCACGGATAAAAAGATTTTATGCGGCAAATTTCTGAGAGTTTCTTTCGTGCTGGAAAAGATTATCCTGACGGTGGCGGAGGCCATTCCGTGTTTTTCTGCTTCTGGCTTTTGCCAAATAAGACACTTTCCAGTTTCCTTCCATTCGTTTTAGTTGTCAACATGATCGAAAGGCTTTTTACCCTTATCATATGCAACTATATTTATATAATGGTTCTCGACCGCAAGATTTATGTTTAGACGTGACATTAGGATATGGTGCATTTTCACATGTGATATGCTCCCTGTCTGGAAAGCCTTTTGTCTGCACTCCGCCACGCGATCGTCGTGGTATATCATACCGTCGCCCGGAACTTAGCCAGGTCCATTTTTTTTTGCGACTAATTTGTGTAATTACAATGATATTTTGTAAGTTGTCATGTTATCATTTCGTTTTGCGTCCACAATACCCATATCATTTTGCTAAAAGTATGAAATTTGGCGTTTTACTATCCCTTTTATATTCCTTAGGTCTTCTCTTTTTCCACTCCCATGGATTGTTTTTTTTTTTTCTCTTTTCTTATTTGGTGGAAAACTGGGCTTGATGACCCAAACAATATCCAGGGTATATGAATGTTGTAAATTTTTCTCCTGTCTCTTTGCCCTTTTAACAAAAACCTTAATTTCGTCTGCTTTTCGTTTCAGGTTACGGCAGCACGGCTCCACAGACTACTGCAGGTCGGGCTTCGGTAATAATTTACGGTTTTTTCGGTTGCTCAATAGGAATACTCTTCTTCAATTTATTTCTAGAAAGAATTATAACTTTATTAGCGTATATTTTACGGGGTGTACATTTTCGAAGGCTCAGGAAAAGAATTCACCAACAGCAGGTAAATGCTACAGTGATTGTTATAAGATTAATTTGATTTTAAATTTATATCAATGTAGAAATAACTATCTTCAGACAACTCTATCTCACCCCCTCTACGGATTGTATAAATTTTATCTTGTGCAGAAATGAAATTCTTAAACTTTTTATTTTAATTTAAAATGAATAAATTTATTATACGTTAAACTCATGAGAAATCTGATCACTATCCAGATTCATTTTCCTTTTAAATAAAGTTGGGCAACAGAAATAATGTCATTAAATCGAATTTTATTATTCAGACTGTATAATATATAATTTTAAGATATCACGTTTAAAAACTATAAAAGATTTGACAGCCTTCACTTTCTTACTTCATTACCTTAATTTGCCATCCATTTTAATACCAAAATTATGGTTCTTCTTTCTTTTAATAAGTTAATGACGTAAAAAATAACATTTGTCATACAAGTTTAAGAAAATATTTGTTTTTGAATTTTTTAATAACCTACCGTAGAATTTAAGTGAGTTTTTATAAGCCATTAATATATCAAATTGTAAAACTAATTTAGATTTTTTTCTATTAAGATATTAATTTGCCTCAGTTGACATTGCGAACATTCATGATTATGCATTCAAGTATATAATGATATATTCAAAGCAAAACATGGGCGTGTGGAGAAAAAGAATGTTATTTATTTGGTTCTGTGAATTAAGTCAATGTATGTATGTAATGTATCAAAGTATTTGTTATCCTCATTAATGGTTTGAACCGGTACGTGTTTTTTCAGCATTGGATATCATGCTTTCAGTTGAACTTAATATGTTTTTGCCATTTTATGATTTCGAAGTCAATCCCCAAATTAAACATAGAATTTGGATTAGTTTATTGTGAGAAGAAATTTTCTGGATTTTAGCAATTGCTTAAAACACAGACATAAAACATCGATGGCACCACATTGTGCCAAACCGTGCTGGCGTTATCGAAGATCCTCGGAACGTTTAGACAGAAAAATGCAAGAATATCGAAAAGCCAGAGAAATGCTGCCGGTTTCGTTTCCGTTTGAACGGCAGAACCTGAACGAAGACCTTTTTCCAGGTTCTGCAGCCTGAACGTTTTTTCCATTTCGATCGCGAATACCGCCAGACAACAGATTTCGGATTTGGGTGCGCGAGAGCATTTTCTGAAAAAGGATTTCCTTTTTTTTTTTTTTTTTTATTTATCGCCCTCGATCACGTTGATGGAATTTGCATTGCATTCAGCAGCAGCATTAATTACAATTTTGAGAATGACAATGCAGCTTTAGGGGGCGAAAAACAGAGGAAACCCACACGGGGATTTCCCCGGAAAAATTCGAGGCGAAATTTCGAAGGAGCCATGCGAAAATTCTAAAGGATAACGCGAATTTGGTGTACTCAAGGAAAGCTCCACTGCTGAGACGAAGAGCAGGAAGGATTGTTTCCCCGCTGAATTGTAATATGAGCTAAGGTAGAACGAACCTGATTTAATTTTAAAAACCTGCCATGGAGCAGTGTTAAAATTTAACAAATTAAAAACAAGTTTTTGCTTGCTAAATTTAAGATATTAAATTTATACATATAAATAATAAAGCTGAATAAATAAAAGATAAAGCTAAGAACTAATTTACTGTTACTATTACTATAATTAAACTTATAGCTAACAAATAATTTCAGCGGTATGAACTGGAATAGTAATAAACGTAGAAATACATTCTAGACCTGGACAAATAACGTTGCTAATAATAGAATAAGAAATGATGAAGTCATCTTTTTCAGTTATAACTATGGAATTAAGTAAGATTTATCATAAACTTTTTTAATTAATAACTTTCGAAAATAATTATACACGCCGTTCTTGTAATAATTATTGATCCCTTATATTTTCTTGAAAAAAACATTTGAAAAATAGTCTGAACATTATAGTCGCAGAAATTTTGCATATCTCTTATTGTAATTGTTCATATGAATTGTTTACATTCATTGCAAAAAGTTTGTTTCAATGTTAATGAACGATGGATAATCTATAACCTTATATCTTTAAAAAAATATCGCGTCGAATAAAATATATCCATTGTTTTTCGGCATCAGGCAGCATCTGCATACATCTCCCAGATTACTTCCTTGTCTGGAAAATTTCCAGTTTCTGTTGAATAAAGGGTACAAGGAACTTTTGATGGGCTCCTTCGATTTTCCAAGAGAAATTTTCCAAAGAAAATTATCTTCGTGAAATGATAAATTCCGCTTTGCTTAATTTGCGGTTTGCGAAGGGAAGGGAAAATGTTTGATGGTTCGCGAAATGATCAAAACCGAGTCCCATGACGATTCTTCGGTCAACAGCCATTGCTGATACCTGATCATTGCCGTTACTGGAAGCGGGAATTTTTTTTTAGACGGGAGATAATAAGTAAATTTGACAGGGAAGGTTTCGCATCAACTGAGAACATGAACTGGCAGTAAATAATGTCAGATAGTTAAGTAAAGACCTCTGCTTAAAAGCCGCAACCTTTTCTCAAGTAGAAAAAGGATTTATTTTGAAAAAATTTTTTTAAATTTTCAGTTCAAAATTTTCCTTTTACTACAAATAAGGAAAACACTTGGATTCAGTTTCGCTTAAGTTTGCCTAAATGTGTAGCGAAAATTTTATTTATATCACGATGCAATCTGAATTATCCTGTCGAAACTGTGAATTATCGTTTATAATACCGAACTGCATAAATTTGATTTGAGCTTTCTTTGTTGCTCGGATTAAGCTTAACTTTTTGGCGAGATCTTTATTCGTGCCGACACTGCAAGTGTTAGGACCGTCTAATTTTTAAAAATAAAAACATGGAACAAGCGTTCCTTTGATCATAAATATATTGCTGATTCCGACAAAACTGTTCCTGGGGAAAGAGTAATCTCTTTCGTTCGCGTCCCTGCAGCAAATCATGACAAGAGCTGAGGCTGCTGAAATCGGGGACTAAGCTCGGGTAATAACCCCGAGCTGCCTTCAACAGTGAGCCTTTTTCTTATTTCCATCTTACAAAAGTGTAAATAGTAAAAATTCAAAGGAAATTATCAGAAGGTAAAAAACCTAATAAGAGAATGCTTCATGAAATTCGGTGCATGAAATTATATTTCTCGTGTGAAATGGATTACGCGAACGTATAAATATGTATACGTTATTTAATGGGTTCAATAAAGTTACCTGCAATTATTTTCAATTTTCTGTAGTGATTTTGTTAATCCCAACATGAGGTTAAGACACATAATGTAAAACTGATTTTATTCGGTAGCCATTTTTGGCATGATATTCATTGAAGTTAAAGTTGTAGGCGAATCTTTTTCTTTTTTCACCAATTTCAGACAGTTTTTCAGGGACTTTGCCGAGATATTTTCATGTGTAAGCCAAATTGCACTTAAAAGATTGAACCCGGGAACGTAGCAATCGAAGTTGCGATCCCGTCTCGGCAAATTATTTCGAATGCCAAAGACTAAATTTCGATTGATCAGTAACTTTAGCAATCGCTGACTTTGTTTTTCTTTTCCCAGCTGGAAGATGCCAAACTAGGAAACAGTCGCAGAGCGTCGAGAGCGTCTCGTGTACCGTCCGAGATTGAAGAGGATTCCTCGTTGGAAAGCTGGAAACCCAGCGTGTACTGGGTTATGCTGTGCCTGACGCTGGCTTCGATCGTTGTGTCCTCATGTGCAGCAGCGGTGTATGCACCGGCCGAAAACTGGACCTTCTTCGATGCTCTGTACTTCTGCTTCGTCAGCTTCGCCACCATCGGTTTTGGCGATCTCGTATCAACTCAGGGAGTAGGTTCCTTAGAATTTGTCTCCGAACACGAGAATCCGCAAGAAGCAAATGCCGAATTTTATCAGTGAACTTCAAATCGAACCTAGTGAATTGTGGTTTATCGAGTTTTAAGGAAATATCTTGAATTGGGACGGTTTCACAATCGATTTGAAGTTAATAATTTGCCGTTGATTTAGCTGGGAATGGCCCAGTGATCCACGTGTGATTCCGATACATGTTAAGTTGGCTTAATCTCATGTCAGCATTTACGTTACAGGTTAATAAGGGTGAATTTGCCGGATTAATATTCTGACTGCAGCGAAAATACAAAAATGTGATAACCGCTGCTGCTTTTTGTAGTCGTTCATTAAAATATCGAAAGGACCTTATTTTTCCAGTATATTTGCTAGCTTCAGCAGGCGAATTTTGGTGGCATCGGTCACACGTTTAATCCTCCTAAACAAAACCGCATTAATTTTATCTTAACTCAAATTTCAAATTTTTCCTTTTTTTTTTCAGGAGAGCTACGAATATGTACATTGGTACAGATTAGGCAACTTCTTCTTTCTGGTACTCGGCTGCAGTTGTATATATTCGTTGTTCAATGTTACTTCAATTGTTATAAAACAAGCGTTAAATTGGTTGATTTTCAAATTAGATTTTAGGTAATTTTTAAATATCTGAAAGTTTTTTTTTTTTGGTCAGGAAATGAATCCGCTGCTGCGATTGTAGATGCCAGTGAAATTAAGGTTCGGTCTGAAAAAGGTGACAGGAAAGATCGCGGGACGGACTTAATAAAGTCGAGATTTCGAATTGGAAAATTTCCCGGCTTCCTTTGGAAAAATTGCGGCTTTTTTCTCCAGGGACTCGAATCTGAAACCGAACTTAATTTCGTTTGACAAAAATTCACTCTTAGTCAGGTTTCTCAAGTTAAAATCTTCTTTAGTTTCATAATATAAATGACATTCTAATTGCCGACCACCGTTTCACTGAGAAAAAGAGTAATTTTTTCATATTTTCTCAATTGGGACCAGAAAACGAATTTGAACTTTTCAAAAAAAATTTAGCTTCGGACGCAACTCAAGAAACTTATTTGAATTTAAATTTTTATCCCCTCAGATGTTTGGACGACACCTCGAGAGAGGCTGGTAGAATATTAAGAAGGCATTCGATGATAGTGCAGAAACAGAGAAAATTGAAAAGGAGAAGATCAAGCGTGGCAGTGCCTGGAAAACTGAACAGAGCCCAGTTTGCGGCCATTTTCGGCAGAAGAAACGCGACTTGCTCGGTAAAAGTGAATCAGCAGTTTGGGGGGTTTTCAGTGAGAATTATGAATGTGCATATGTTACTGGAAGATGGTGTTTCAGGTTAAAGGAGAGACAACTACAGAAGGTGATTCCGATTCAATGGGAGATTCCGAAAGCGGAAGAAGGAACTCCGGAGAGATGATCTCCATGAAGGATTTTCTGCAAGCAAACAAGGCAAGTAAAGCATCCGCTGAATCCATGAGGGCAAAAAGGATGCTTCGTGGCGTTTTTACTCTTTTTAAGCACTCAACGAGACGTATTTTTGTTATCCACCATTAGATCGTATATTCCACCTTTTTTTATAATGCTTTGTATGAATGTCCTCTTCGCGTCACACACATGAAACGGTTTCTAGCAGTCAACCAGAAGGTTCGGAACGTTTTCAATGAGTCTTGTTCGACTAAAAGTTTTCAGGCTTGAACGGGAATTTTTTTGATTACGTTATTTTTTGTTTAAGTTTGTAGTTTATTCGTTTTAGGTTTCTTTGGCTGTGATGCAAAAGGAGTTGTACGAAACTGCTCAGATGACAAGAGGAGGTTCCTACTTGCACGGCAGGAATTATTACGGAATCTCGCAGGGGAAAGGGCCTCCTTCTGGAAGCTTTACTCCTGGTACGGTTGGGCCCCTGGCAATTCTCACTCAAAAGCTGGGAGAATCGGACAGAGGCAGTAGATAAATTGCATGTACTGGAAGGAGTATCCGAATTCCTCGATTTCCCTTTTAAAATTTTACCGCTAAAATAATGAAAATACGTCGATCGCAATCACATGAAATTGTATTATTTATTCAACGATCCAATGCGGAAATAAAAAATCGTCAAGCGGAAAAATGAAAGAATTTACAATCGTTCGTGGTTTTTACTCAAATTATAAAAACAAAGAGGTAAAGGTGATAAAAGAAGCGGTCAAAACCACAATTTTTAAGTTTACATCTTGTACCGTCCGCCCGGAGGAAAGTCACCACGCAGATTGGGCATCGCTTTCCTGAAAACCTGAAAGTTGAGAAAATTGTTGATCTGGGATAAATCATAACAATATTTCGGGTTTATTATGAAATCCCAAAGTATGCGCTTGTGAATGCGAAATGAAAATTGTCTCTGCGTTTGAAACTTCACACAAAGATTTTTGAAATTGCTTCTCCTTATCATCGTCTTTCGTAAAAACGACGTAAACATTGCATTTGACTTTACACTACAGCCTCCATTTTTGTGTGCTTGCACAATGTGTTAATATCTTGTTACAGCTTCCAGGTTTCTAGGAGATTCTGGTCGCTGATCACCCATTTAGCGATCGTTAATCATCGTTATCGCAGCACATTGACGTTTTAAATCCAATTTTTAGAGTACTTAAATATGTAAAATTTTTTTTTTATAGAATTACTTCAAATTTCCAGGTTAACCAGTTGTACATTCGCTAAAAGGTGATATTATAATTTTTGTAATCTACATACCGCGAATACGGGAAAACATTTTCCATAGTCTTCAACAGTTCAAGAGACAAATGTAGTAAAATGTTTTATTTTTTACTTTCATATCAAATTTTTTATCTCTTTATTTTTTTTTCCCTCATCTTTTGATGTTTTGTAAAAGTTTTGTCACCGAATCTTTTCTGAACAATGGAAGGAGCGGATCAAAATTATTTTTCGCGAAAACGAAATGAGAAGATTGGAATTTTTGAAGGAATTCAAGCCTAAATTATTATTTATTATTCACCTTGATATATTCATATATTCTAGTTTCACACCAATCAATTTTCTTTTTATTGCATTTTGCCAACTTAGTTATCCAATCATTTACTGTTTCCAAGAGATCTTTTCATCTTACAAAACAAAAATTGTTTTCAAATAATTAAATAACGGAAAATATATTATTCTTTGCACACAATTTAAGAAAGAAGAAAAAAGTTAGGAACATTTTTTTTTCATAACGAAAAAATTGATTGAAAAAAGAAATATATACATATATATATTTCTTTTCTTTTTTTTTTTTTTGAAATTAGGATTCTCATAAAAG